>PVIR01006013.1:0-12320 GCA_004026965.1 Petromus typicus
TATGTGAGAACTCTGCAGGTTTCCAGTTTGTTCTGTTATCATATCATCTCTCCATTTACTGACATACTCCTCCCTCCCCTTACCACTCAGATTCCTGCATTTTAAATAGCACTGGGGCCAGGTGTGGTAGTACATGTCATAATCCCAGCACAGGAGGGACTGAAGCAGAAGGATCACAGTGAGTCTTGTCTGGACTACACAGTGAGGTCAAGGCCTCCTTGAACAAGACCCTCTTTCAAAAAACAAAACAGACAGAAAGCATTGGATATTCTGTGCACAGTGTCTTTATCAGGAACTGGCAACAGGAAGCCAAGGAGCCTTGTGGCAGACCCACTCTGAGAATAGCCCTTCCATGAGAACTAACCAAGCATCCCCCAAACTGCCTGGTCCCCTCTGACCCTTTCTGAGGGCAGCACTCATCACCTGGTTTTGTATCCCACCCAGCCCTACCTGTTTAAGCCTTCACTCTATCACATTAACACTCCAAGGACCAAGCTATCTGGCGACACATTCGAATTTTAGCAAATGTCCAGAGGCTAATTAACTTAGAAAATGCTTGCCTTCTGCCATTTTCCCCATAAAGGCCTGTAGAGCCCTGTGCTTCCCATTCCTGTGTTCTTTTCAGTCTCCTCCTAATACATCTCTGTGCCTTCTGCCTTGTGCTATTCTCTAGAAAAATGAGACTTGTTTAAATCCACCACTGGCGGTTCATCCTCGCCTCAGGCCATTATCTGAGCTCTTTCCTTTGCCTACACTGTTGAGAGATTATTGTGCCAAGATTAGTTCCTTCAAGGTTATCCCGCCCTTCAGACCTTGCCTTTCAGGGAACCTTGTGACTCCCCTAGCGGTGGCGTGCACCTGTGCAAGTGGCACCTGCTCTCACCGTCACCATGCTGAGCCCCCACCACTGCATACACTCAAGGGTATGTGATGTATTTGTCTCATTCGTGTCCTGAGTAGAATGTAAGGCCCCAGGCTGGGGTGCAGCTCAGTGGAAGGCAAAAGGGGACTCATGTCTTGTTCTGTGATTTCCCCAGCACATAGCTCAGTAGGCAGTGGTGAAAATTTGCTCATCTCTGCACACATACCACCTCCCTACCTTCCCAAGGTGAAGTGAGTTTCTCTTATGAGTACGTTGCCTACTGCCTGGCGTGTACTGCTATCCCTGAGCAGCACGCAGCAGAGTCCCTGGAGCCTGGTAGGTCCAGCTCCTTCTCTCATTGGCAGCTCTGTGACCGCAAGGATACCTCGGTACTGCCATTCATGCTGCCACCATTCCTGAGAGAAAATAGACATTCTTCCCATTTTTGTTGTAGGTGTGTTTCTCCTGTTCACTCAGCCAGAAATATGTATCACTGTGTGCCAGGCCACTGCCCACTATAATAGTGTTTGGCACTGTGACTCCTGTACACAAGGAAGCTGTCAGTTCTTCCCTTTCTTTCTGTCTGAATTCAGACCTTAATAAACATGAGTTTTCATAACAGAATAAGGTTGGATGGTTAGGTCAAGAGTAAGGCCTTTTTCAAAGGGAAGCCCTCTGTGTCTTCTATCCTTTTTCATATTGCCGCCCTTCATATTGTTGAAAATCATGACTCTCTGCCTTACTACCACCATAGGTCTTCTCACTAAGTTGACACTGGGTAAAGACCAGGATAAAATAAGATGGCAGGGGAAGGGTTGCATACAGAGCTATTCTTGTGAGGAGAGAGAGTATGCTGAGAAATGTCCAGTGAAGCTGAGTTTCACTGAGCTGAGGTGAGCACAGGCCTGGAGAGCTAGGTAGAAGAGCCCTGCAGGTGTGTAATTGCCACAGAACATGGGTGTCCTCTAAGAGCAGGGGTTTAGTTGGCAGGGAGGTAATGTCAGACTTGAAAACTACAAGAGATCTTTCTGGCTGTGGTGTAGGAGAAATCTGTCCCTAGCAAACCACTGAAGAGACTATTGAAATTGAGCAAGAAATGATAACAACTTTAAATAGCTTTCCATAGATGGAGATAAGTAGAACAAGTTTAAAAATGCTTAGAATTTACCACTGAAAGTCAGCAAGATATGCTGACATACTCTTTAAATGGAGAAGGAAGGAAGGAAGGGGGAATGACCGAGATGATTTTTATTCTTCTATTCTGCTGTATGGTCATAACTTTGAGATGTCTGTCACTGCCAGGAGAATCTGACCGAAGCGGGAAGACACAGGTCTAGTTTCGGTTTTGTTGAATATGAGGTGTCTTTGAAACCTCAAAAGAGAGTATTGGTAAGCATTCGGTTTAAGAGGTTTGAAAGAGATAAAAATGTGTGAGTCATAAGCTTTAGTTGCAGATAGACTGCAAGAAGAGAGCGTGGACTGAGAAAAGGGTGTGAGATCCAGCCATGGGAAAGCCAGTGCGTCAGGTAGGAGAAGGTGACAGAAAAAGCGGCCAGAGAGCCAGGAAGAAAGCTAGGATTCTAGTTTGTCACAAAAAATGAAGCAAGGAAAAACAGTGTCAAACACTGCTAAGATAATAGCCCAGAAGAAAGCATTGAAAAATACCATTTGATTTTGTGACTTACAGTTAAGTGAGAGGACAGAAGCCAGATACAGCTGGGCATGGTGGCACTCACCTATGATCCCAGCATTATGAAGGCTGAGGCAGCAAGATAGCCACAAATTGGAGGTCAGCCTGGGCTACATAGTCAGTTCAAGGCCAGTTGCACTGCATAGCAAGACCTTGTCTCAAAAAACAATTAAAAAGCCAAATGCAGTGGTGGGGTAAAGATGAAGGGAAAGAAAATGTGAATGTTTATTGTATGTATTTAGAGAACTACACTGTGGTAGAGGAGACAGAAGAATAAACATTTCAGAAGAATGAAGTTGCCGTGGACAGGGTGCCATGGAGCAGAGCAGGCAGCCATTGCACCCTCCCTGGAAAGAGGAGAGGAGGGCGGGGTGGATGGGAGAGCTTCCTGGAAACCCACACTGCGTGGAGTACGTGACGAATATGACTGTTGGGGAGAGGGCTTCCAGGCACAAGGAGGGCATGTGTAGGCCTGCGCTGTGAGGTGTAGGTGGAGAGATTCGGCTGTTTGATTTGCAGCATGGATTGCCTGTGGGGAGTGACAGGATATTAATCTTAGAGGGGACCGTGGAGCACTGAGTGCTGAGCCCAGGTAGGAACGTATCTATAATTTATTTGTACCTGTTCGGGTCCTCAACCTCAGTTTCACGGATGGAATTTGGTTTGTATGGGCAACATGATTTTGTGCACTTCATCGTGGCTTTATTAATCTTTGGGATGTATGTTTTATTTTCTTAGCCTCAGAATATTCTGCTGACGAGTGAATCCCCACTGGGTGACATTAAGATAGTTGATTTTGGCCTTTCAAGAATAGTGAAGAGCAGTGAAGAGCTTCGAGAAATTATGGGGACCCCTGAATATGTGGGTAAGTGTTCCTGCGAGCAGCTGGCTGTGTATTGGATACACGAATCACTTTCATAAAGGAGCTCATATGTGGCCTTTGCTGTACTGAAATTCTACCATCAGAGATTCATTCCTTTGGATTAAATCTAAAATTGATTTAAGGATGGAAAACTTTGAAGAATAAGGTACTGCATTGGTGGTCCTCTTCATGCAAGGCTAAGAGAGTCTGTTTTTTAAATTTTATTTGATTTTTAAATCAGGATACCTTTTAGAGCCAGGTAGAAGGGGCAGTGCTGAAACAGAGGCTAAGGATGTTGGGAATTTGTTTACAAGAGAAGAATATTCTAAAGGACACAGAGAGGAAGGCAAATAAGGTAAAAAAAAAAAAAAAAAAAAAAAAAAAAAAAAAAAAAAAAAAAAAAAAAAAAAAAAAAAAAAAAAAAAAAAAAAAAAAAAAAAAAAAACCATTGGGCAATGACAGTACAAAAAATAATGAAGTACTAAAGTCCTGCAATTTCGAATTGATCTTTAATTAGGGAGCAAATACATACAAACTAAATTAAACAACACTTTAAAATATACCTCATGATCTAGTTGGTTTTATTCCAGGGATGTAAGAATCATCCAGTATACTCATATAGAAATCAATGAACATAATATATCACATACATAGAATTAAGATTAAAATCCCATGATAATCTCAGTTGAAGAAAACCCTCAGGGCCAGGCATGGTGGTGCACTTCTGTAATCCCAGCACTGGCGAGATGGAGGTAGGAGGATCTCTGGCGGTTCGAGGCCAGCGTGGACTACATAGCAAGGTCAACCAGATGGTGAGACCCCATCTCAAAACAAAATAGACCAAAACCTACAAAATTCAATGTCCTGTTAATGGTGAAAGCCATGAACAAAGCCAAGAAGAATCATAACTCAGTATCATAAATGCCATATAAAATTGAGAAAAATGGAAAGTTCCTTTTTAGGGCTGAGGCAAGAAGGATGCCATTCTCACCACTCCAGAAGAGTACTTGAAATTTTAGCTAGAACCATTAGACCAGAGAAAGAGCAGGGAAACAGATAGGAAGGGAAGATGTCAGACTGTCCTTATTTGAAGACCATATGATTATCTCAGTTTCCTTGTGGTGAAGGAGACACAGTTAATACCTAACAAGCAGAATTGAAAGGAGACTCACATTGCAGCCCATAGTCCAGCAGCTCCAGAGAAGAAAAAACATGGCAGAGGAAACGTTGCTCAAGTCAGAGGTGGGGAAGCTGGGAAGCTGGGAAGCTGAGACTGCCTGGAGAGCCCAGGAGGGAGATTCACACTCCAGGTCAGGCCCGGGGCCCCTGAAGCAGCCCTGCCTCCCAAGGCCAAGACAGTCACATCCCACAGGCCCTGCCCCTGAGCAGTGAGGCTGGGGAGGGGCCTCCAGAGAGAACTAGTAACAGTGATCTGTACGGAAGACTTGAATTTGTTGAAACAAATTTAGCAGAGTTGCAAGATATAAAAGTCAACATTGAAAAATTAGTAATGTTTCTGTGTACCCACAATGAACTAGCTGAAGAAGAAATCAGGAGGATAGTTCCATTCACAACAGCTTAAAAAAATAAAAAAACCAGGGATCCATCTAACCAAGGAGGTGAAAGACTTCTGAGAAGAAAATTTTAGAATACTATAAAGAGAGAAACCAAAGAACACAGTAGGTGATGGAAAGACTTCCCAAAAAGGGGATCCAGGAAAAACTTGGATCTGCAGAATTAGTATTTTTGAATAGCCACGTTACCAAAAGTGACCTACAGATTTAATGTACTCCCTATTAAAATGCCAAGAGCATTCTTTACAGAACTCGAAAAAAATAGCCCTAGCATTCATATATGGAAACAGCAAATATCCAGACGAGGCAACACAGTTCTAAGCAAAATGACCAAGGCTGGAGCCGTCACAGTACCTGATTCCAAGTTATATACAAACTCATAGTAACAAAAACAACGCACTAGCGTTACAAAAATAGATGCATAGACTGGTAGAAAAGACGAGAGAGGCAGATCCAAACCCACACAGCTGCAGCCATTTGATTTTGGACAAAGGAAGCGCAAATATGTGTTAGAGAAAAGACAGCCTTTTTAACAGACAGTGCTAGGGAAGTGATATCCATATGCAGAAGACTGAAATTAGAATCTTATCTTTCACTTTGTACAAATGTCAATTCAGAATGCATCAAATACTTGACTTTTCTCTAAAGAAATATAAATAGACTATAGATACGAAAAAATGTTCGGCATCTTTAGCTATTAGGGATATACAAATCAAAACTACATTGAGCGGGGATGTAGCTCAGCAGTGCAGAGCCTGCCTGATAAGTTCAAAACCTTGAGTTTGTATCCTAGTACCAAAAAAAACAAAACAAAACAAAAACTACATTGAGATTCCATCTTGTCTCTGAACGGTGGCTGTCGTCACAAAGTAATAAGAGCTCGTAGCTCAGTTTGAAAGCCCTGAGTTCAATCCCTGGTATGCAAATTAATGAATGAATATGGTTGAGGATCGGTGAGGGGACCCTTCTAAAGTGCTTATGGAAATATTCCTAAGGCTGCACAGCCCTTTGGAAATCAAGAGTGAGGCTCCACAAAACCTAACAGAGCTGTCGTTTGAATCAGCTATCCCACTTGGTATCTGCGGTAGGGATACCTGTACACCCCTGTTTATTTTGGCACAATCACATGCTATGGAGCGAACCTAGGTGCCCATAGACAGATGAATGAATCAGAAAAATGTGATACATATGCACAGTGGGGTAGTATCTGGCCATAAGGAATGATGTTTTGTAGTTAGTTGGAAGTAGGGAACTTGAGGCCTATATGCTTAGTAAAATGAGACTCAGACAAGTGTAGTGTGGTCTTTCTAATACGCCCAATTTTAACAGTGAAAAGGAGCTTATTAATAGGTGGAAGAGAATGAGGGCAGGAACGTGATCAAAAATGTCATGTGATCTGAAGCCCAGTATTTTATAAAATTCATAGGCACGCATTTTAATTGAGACTACAGGCAGAGAAACAGTCTTCAGAATTTTTGTATTTTTCATGGATCAGAATACCTAGTTTTTACTAGGCTAATACACATTTGACCTGTAAGTAAGTTTCAAATGTGTCATTAAACAGTATTCCTTTTGCAAAATCAACACCCATAATATGTTAACCGACTTCAGTGAGTCCCAGTGGGCAAGGAGAAATACGAGAGACTGCAGAGTGGAGAGCAGTGATGTGTAAAATCAGTATAGCAGTTATTTTGATATTGAGCCAGGTGGGGTGTTTGTTTTAATGTTTTCTGCTTTTTGTTGATCTCAATTTCCTACCAGCCGCTCGCCCCAAACAGTGCTATCTTCCGTATGAAAGTAGTATGAACTTGATCCAAAAAAGAAAGGGAAAAAAGGCTCCAGAAAGAGCTTTCTCCCCGTGCCACTACATAGGTGATTTCCTGCTGTCCAGGTGTAGCATTAACTGTGCATTGGGGCACGGGGGTGGATCACAGATCAGAGGGGTGAGACCGGTCACGGATGGCCCAGGGGAGAGAGGACAGTGCCTCGAACTGGGCCTGGGCTGTGGGAACCAAGAGATACAGACCCATTCAGAAAGATTGGAAAGCTGTTATCTGATAGAGGGGGTGCTTGATGAGATAGAAAATGTAAGAAGAGAAAGGTGCCAAATTGTCTTTCTATATTGCAGAATTTTTGCATTCAAATATATTTTTAGATATTGGGCTCAATAGAGAAGGTGGAAATATGAAAACTGACAAGTTAATTACCAACTTCTAGTTAAGACTTTCTATTCATCCAGCTCTAGGGAGGCTGAGGCACGAGGATCACCATGAATTCCAGGCCAACCTGGGCTACGTATTGAGACTTTTTCTCGAAAAACAAAAGACAGACAGGCATGATGGCTCATGCCTATAATCCCAGCACTCAGAAGGCAGAGGCAGGAGGATTGCCCTGAGTTTCAGGCCAGCCTGGGCTACATAATGAGTCAGGGCCAGGCTGAACTACAAAGCAGATCCTGTTTCAAAAAGCAAAAACCAAAAACAGCAGCAAAAAATGACTTTCTATTCATATCAAGTGCTAATACTGTTTTTTAGGCCCAACCTTGATAATAGTGATTTGTAGTTTCTAATACATATTTTATCATTTATTTTTAATAGCAAATTAGGAAATCATTTTCTACAAAACTAAACATTTTCTTGTTCCTCCAACTAGCTCCTGAAATTCTCAGTTATGATCCTATCAGCATGGCAACAGATATGTGGTGAGTGTTACTTACGAGAAATCAAGGAGATTAGTCCTGGGAATGACTTGGGTACTAACTGCCCTTCCACTTTCCTCTGACCCAGGAGCATCGGAGTGCTGGCGTACGTCATGCTTACCGGAGTATCGCCCTTCCTAGGCGATAATAAACAAGAGACATTCTTGAACATCTCCCAGATGAATTTAAGCTATTCTGAGGAAGAATTTGATGGTATATCTGAGGCAGCTGTAGACTTCATCAAGCGACTTTTACTTAAGAGACCAGAGTAAGTTTTAATACTCCTCTTTATGCGTGAGGATGTTGGGGGCCCTGGCCAGGAGCTACCCTCCCAGCCAGATTTTGAGTGATGTGCTCTGAGCAAAAGTAGTTCAACAACTGACATTCCAAAATGGAGACACAAGAGTGAAACATGATGAACGTTTTGATGTTCTACGTGATGTAGAAGATGAACGTCTTGGCTTAATACCCCTATTGAAAGAAAAACTGCCCCAAATGAACTTATCCTTAGAAAATGTGACCTAACCCTTATCTAAAAGTTTAAAATGAGTGAAATTGTGTAACTGCAGATGTGCCGTGCTTGTTATTCCTGGGTAATAGAAATAATGAAATGAAGCCTCCTCCTTAGTAGGTATTTTCCACTTGTTCTTAGGTTGCTCAGAGGAACTGTAGGAAATTTAAAATATATTTCCAACATTCTAGGAGATGCACCCAAGTTCCAAAACTGCTGGTTCTATTCAGGAAGCACAGTTTGGTTTTTGCTGTCTCCTTATACTTTCCAAAATATGACACAATAAATACAGAATCCACTGCTCTGACTTTGCAGTTGAGGTTTAATGCTGTCACACTGTGAATGTTTTTTCCAGAGATCGAGCTACTGCCGAGGAGTGTCTGCAGCACCCGTGGTTGACAGCAAGCAGTGTTCCCAGTCCTTTCAAAGTGAAGGAGGCAGGAGAAGAAGCCAACCCCCTCCCGGAAGGTGACTCTGTGGCTGGCACACCTGAAGATACCAAGAACCCAGAATCCGAGGGGTCACTCGTGACGGAGGAGTTCATTGTTGTCACTTCGTATACTTTAGGACAATGCAGACAGTCTGAAAAAGAGAAAACGGAGCAAAAAGCCATTTCCAAACGATTTAAATTTGAGGAACCACTGCTACAAGAAATCCCAGGAGAATTTATTTACTGAGCTGTATCTCCCTTTAGAACTTTAAGATTCCTCCATTGAAAATGTTAATATTATTTATGGACCTCTGGCCAAATGTATGTATACTGGAATTAGATAGCCTGGTAAAACTGACAGAAACAAAAATAATTTTGTAAAACTTACGGAGTTAAGTGAATCAAACCAGGTTTAAAAACTGCCAAACAAGGATGTAACAGGTAAAGTTATCTGTTCAGTGTTCTTTTTAAGAAGAAAGATATTTGTACCTTTTAACATCCTGTTTCTCTAGAATGAGAACTTGTGTGCAAAGATACTTGTATTTACTTTAAAAATCCAAGTAAAAGTGCCAAAATTACACTTCTGATAAATCTCTTTTGCATTATTTATGTGTACTTATACCTGCATATATGTATTTACTAAAATTGTACTTCTTCATTTTGGATATACTTTGGGGGGAGCAAGATTTTAATTTAAATAGGCATCATTAAATTTTGGAGCCCTACAGTGGCATTCATTAGAGTCTGATGATACCTTATTTTTGTATTTTATAACTACACTGAGTGGACTCAGTTTGCTTAGTGTCTATTGTTGCCTAATGCGTGTATCTCACAGTAATGAATTCTTTTTTGTTTTCAGCATCACTCATGAGAGATTATTCTTGTTTTCAGGGTCTTGTCCTTCCAGCCATCAAACACAGTACTTTTCCCTCCTCACACCATCCTCTTCTACCGTCTCTGCCAGGCTACACCCTGCCACTTCCCTGGCCCACCCCAGCTTGTCACTCGGTTTTGGTCACCTGCAGGTGTTGTTGTGATCTGATCCATACCGTGGTTGCTTTGGTCAGTGAAAAGATGCCATTGTTTTGGGCCCAAAGTTAATAAACTTAAGTAGAGGAGGAAGAGATGCAAAGCATGTCCTGGTGGGCGCTGAGCCTGCAGTTCTGTTGTTTCTTATCAGCCCTTAGGCTGCGTTAGGAAGTTACATAATAATGTATGTCACCATTTTGTCCACCAGAAAACTGACACTGGATATCACCAGGCAAGTCCCTTATTCCAGAAGGAATTAACTCGGGCTGGAGCAGAGTTCAGTGCTACAGTATATGCAGGGCTCTAGGTTCAGTTCCAAATACCAAAATAAATACACACACACACACACACTTAATTTGATGAGGATCAGATTAAACAGTTCATTGGTATCAAAGCCCCACAGTGAACAGGACATTCTATATGAATTGGGGGTGGGAAAGTGTGCGCTGTGTAACAGATCCTCATACACAAAGTCAGAGATTCCTCAGTGTGCCGACTGCAGTAGTGCGGCCTGTCTGTCACTGTGCATACACCGAGCCCTTACCTGTCCTCTGAACCAGGGCCCCACACGCTCGCTGACTGCTGTCTCACATGTCAGGGTCACGACAGTGACTGGCACCTGGACACAGTGCTAAGCTCCAGTGAGGCCCTGCACCCATGACACACCCAGATGTGCCCAAGACCTGCTGCTGTTACCGCCACTGGATGGGGAGGGGCAGGCAGTTCAGATGCACTGTTTGCCCACTAAATCAGCTTCATTCGTACAGCTTCTCGGAAACAGCGTTTCTAAACGAGCTCTGACAGGGCAAGAGGAAACTGCCCCAGTGGCAGAGTTTTCAGTGAAAACTTGGAGCTACGAGGCTGTCTCAGTGAGACCTAAACGCAACAGAACCATTTGAGGCAAATGTTGTATCTCTTGATAAAAATAGAGAGTAAATGACTGAAAAACTTACTACAGAATGGCACTTGCTTTTACTTGATGAATTTGTCATTTTAAAGTTGGAGTCATTTGGACTTCTTCAAAGACACTTGATATTACATTTAACACAATTACTCTATGGAGATGTGTTTCCTGTTAGGCATTTGCGGCATGTCCTTAACTGCTTGTTTACCTTAATTTTGAACTCTGTGCTACCTTTTGAAGAAGAACTCAGAATATCCTTGTAAAATAGTATTAGTATTTACATAACAATGCATAAACAGACATCATCTGATGCAGTATTAGGCTGAATACAAGATTTTTCTTAGTGCTCTGCACTTCAAAATGCTGTGAATGTTTGATTTTTCCAAATTCAGAAAAGACTGAACAGTCCTTAGTTGACTCAGAGTTGTTAAATCAAGTTTAATTGTAACTCACTGATATGATACTTCCATGTGATGAGAGGCTTATGAAAATACAAAATACATAGTACTTGTATTTCAATTAAATTTTACTTTGAAAATTTTATTAGAGGATTCTTGCATTTTGCTGTTTTCCCATGAAAAGTAGGAGAAAATGCCTTTCTTTACTAGTTGCAGGGGAAGGAAAGACACTCCTTGTGGAATCCCCTCAGTTTGGAGGGAAGTGAAAAGGTTACCCAGATGCCTTCGCGAATGTCAGACAGGAAGTGAGTCCCTGTCCTCAGTACTGTGCGGGGCCCTGGGGCTCTGTGTAGAGAAGGAAGTGTAAACACCCTTCAGTGGTACCAGTACAGACAGTTTCATGCAGGAAAAGATCCCTGGCCAATGTCAACAAACCAATCCTAAAGCCTAAGTGAACCCTTGTAGAATTAGACTACAACAGGTGGCTTTCGATTTTTTTTTTTTTTTTTAGGTTTTTTGAGGCAGGGTCTCACTTTGTAGTTCAGGCTGGCCCTGAGCTCAGCCTCAAACTCACATCAGCAATCCTCCTGCCTCTGCCTCCCAAGTGCTGGGATTACAGGCGTGAGCCACCACGCCTGGCACTGTGGTATGTGGTACTGATTGCTGCTGGGCCTGAGTCTCCATTAGCAGTATTGTATGTGGTTAGTGAGGATCGAACCCAGGTCCTTGCGCTTGCAAGACAGGCGCTGGAACCACTGAGCTAAATCCCCGGCCCCCAGGTGGCTTTGGTTTCCAGCTCTAACTCCGCAAGATATAGGAGATTCCTGTACAGTATTGGTTTGGTGGTTCCCTTCTTTTGCTGGTTAGTACTGTTTGAATATACCATCATTTATGTATCCTTCTTCTCCTGGACTGTGACTCTTAGATTTGAACTGTTATGAATAAGCTACTAAATTTTTTGAGCAGATTTTTGTGTACATGTTTTCATTTTCTTAAATTACAAAGCTATGAGTAGGGGGTTGGCATGATGGCTCACATCTGTCATCCCAGCACTAGGGAGGCTGAGGCAAGAGGATCGCTGCAAGTTTTAGGCCAGCCTGGGTTACATGGAGAGTTAAGCCCAGCCTTGACTATGTGACTGAGACCTTGTCTAAAAAACCAAAACAAAACATGTCCAGTGCCACTTACTTCAGCATCATCTTTGGGAGGCAAGTCACCAAAACTGGCAGAAACTAAGCCCTGCCTTCCCCAGGTACTCCTCAGGGCTCGGACTGGTGAGCTGGGGAAGCTGGGGCAGGAGAGGACTGAGGCTAGAAAGACAGACACAGGCCTTGCGGCGACATGTTCAACACAGGCCCTGAA
>PVIR01006013.1:12420-68910 GCA_004026965.1 Petromus typicus
TTGGTTTTTTTTTTTTTTTTTTTTTTACTAAGTAATACTGTCGGCCAAGTTTTAAAAGCCTCTTCACTGACTGAAAAACGAGCTTCCTTAAGAAAGGAAGTCCTGGGCCAGGGATTTAGCTCAGTGGTTCCAGCACCTGTCTTGCAAGCGCAAGGACCCAGGTTCGATCCACATAACAATACTGGGTGTGGAGACTCACGCCCAGCAGCAACCAGTATCACATACCACAGTGCCGGGTGTGGTGGCTCACGCCTGTAATCCCAGCACTCAGGAGGCAGAGGCAGGAGGATTGATTGCTGTGACGTGAGTTTGAGGCTGAGCTCAGGGCCAGCCTGAACCACAAAAGCGAGACCTTGTCTCAAAAAACCTTAAAAAAAAAAAAAAAGAAAGGAAATCCTATGCAGGCTCAGTTTTCCTATGATTTGACCATAGCAAAGAAACAAAAATTCCAGCAAATGGAAAAGAAGTAAAAGTCGCCTGAGAAGAGGCAGGTAAAGCAATGAACTCACACAAGACAATGGTATAGATGTCGGAGACAGTAAAGTAGTACAAAACTGACATGCGAGCCACTCACAATACTGACCACGCACAGTATCAATAACACACTGGCAAGAGTGCTTTCAGAGAAAGAGGCGTGTCATGGTTTAACTAAAGAACATGGGAATATATTTTAAAGACACACTCCAGCCATGTGTGATGAGGCTCACCTGTAATCCCAGCTCCTTAGGCAGCTGAGGCAGGATAATCACAAGTTTGAGGCCAAACCAAGCAACATACGGAGATCCTGTCTCAGAGTTTTAAAAAAATGTTGAAAAAGACTGAGGATATAGCTCAGCGGCCCCTGGGTAAAAACTCCTCCAGAACAGCTATGATGCAAGGCCTAGATGCCACCACTGTTTTTTGTTTGTTTGTTTGTTTGTTTCCCCCAGAAGCTTCTCTCCAGGCTATGGTGCCTGCTCACAATAGCTCAACCTACACTGCAGGGTGTATTTTTATTTTTTCCTCCCTTTTCCCTACTTTTACTTGGCCCAAGCTCACTCTGCAGGGCTCAAATTTCTCCTAGCCTTCTGGGATTTTTTTTTCCTTATCTTTAATAAATGTGAGATTTTGCTACTGTTTTAAAAAAAAAAAGGTGCCAGCTGTGGTAGTACATTCTTGTAATTCCAGCTCTCAGGAGGCTGAGGCAGGAGGATCAGCATTAGTTTCAGGTCAGCCTGAACTACATAGTGAGACCTTGCTTCCAAAAAAAAAAAGCTGCTCAAAAAGAAAAAAAAAAGTTGCTCTCCAAAACTGTCCTCCACTATAGACCATTACAGCTATCCTAAGCCTAATAATACTGAAGGTTAAACTGGCCTTTGCAAAGCGAACCTTTTTCATTTGTAGGCTCTCCTGCTCAGAAAGGGGGTGTCCTACACACCCTTAGATACCAGGGACTGAACCCAGGGCCATTGCGCTGAGTTCTGTCCCATCCTTACTTATATTTATTTTTCCCCTATATCACACGCAGCTGAGTTGTCAAGCACAGGATAAGGACCATTAGCTTTAACTTCCCCATGTTCATTTTGGCCAGATGTATGTACACGCCAATTTTTAAGCTTTCAGAATGTTTGGAACAAAAATAATTATTTTATAAATCTTTAATAGGACAGACAGCTGGCGACTGAAATAGAAATAAGAACAATAAAGCAAACAAAATATTCCAAAATGACTGAGAATTTCCACCCACCAGCTACTTCACGACAGCCAAGCACACCGAAAGGGCTGGGCTTGCTCAGTATCCTGACGTGGGCATGGCGCTGCAGCCCCTCAGCCCAAGCCCCTACCCTTTTTAATATCTTGGTTGACTGCTTTGCTTTTTGTTTTGTGAGGCAGGTTCTCACTGAACTGCCCAGGCAGCCCGTGAACTTTCCTGCCTCAGCCTCCCAAGGAGCTGGGCTTCCAGGCGTGCTCTTCGCCACACACCGCATCTCGGCTTTACTCACGGAGCCAAAGCCGTGGAAGGGAGTGAGGAGGGGAGACCAGAGACCAGAGACGAGAGACGGCAGAAATCAAGCATTTTATTAGTAGTGCTGGTTTATCTTATGCTTTGCTTTTGTATACGGAGCACTTTTAAATAAATATAAACCTTGACTGTAAGTTTCTCTCTGATTGAATTATAAGAACCACAGCTGTGTCCGTGGCGGTCGCGTCAGAGCAGCGCAGGAACCACGCACTGGAGGCCCGGCCCGGGGCGCGGCGCGGCCTCTGCTCACTGCTCCTCCGCGCGCTGCGTGAATATGGGGATCCGCTGCCCGTCCTGGAGCTCCAGGACGACCTCCTGAAGGCTCCACCTGCGAAAAGGCGAGAATGCGGACCTCCAGCTCAGAAACGGGCAAGAGACGGTCCAAAGGGCAAAGACTAACAAGCCCGGGTCCAAAGGGCAAAGACTAACAAGCCCGGGTCCAAAGGGCAAAGACTAACGAGCCCGGTGCGGGGACAACCGGCGGCTTTAAGGTTCCTTCACTGACGCTGGCCTGGCAATGTGGCGGGCGGCGGAGGGGCGGGAAGATGAGGAAGGAGGAGGACAGCTATATCCCGTCTCCTAACTCACACGGACTCGCTCCTCCACTAATCCCAGGCTCAGAGGTCAGGGAGGCTGGGGTGAGCTGGGAGGGGGCTGCCGCTTTTGTCCTGGGGAATTCAAACACATCCCTGCGAAACAGCAAGCTCCCAGAGGCTTCCTTCCCGACGGGAGAGGCTGCCGAGGGGGAGTGAGTGGATGTAGCTATTGGCAACCAGACAAGAAAAGCCAATTAAGGGGGCGGAGGGCTTCTGCCGAAAGCGCGACGAATAACGTCGGAGCGAGACTCAATGCCTTTATTCATCCGCGACATGGAGGAAGCAGAGGCAGCGGCTGGGACGCAGCGTCACATCATTGCGGACCCGAGACCGCTACAACTGTCAAGTGTTTCCTGTACAGCAGGATGAGGAGGGGACAATTGAGGAGATTGTGTTGGATAAATTGTCTGGACTGAGCTAAAAGCCCAGGGCTGGCTCGCTGCCCAGGCCTGCAGCCTTCTGCTCCGGACTGTGAAAGCCAATTCTTGCTGCTGCAGTCACTTCACGACAGAAACAAATGGGAACCGGGCCTGGCTCCGTCGGAAAGTTGCTCCAGCCTCCACACCCCCTTGTACCTCTGAAAGAGGGCGCTCCTGGACGACCGCGAGTAGAGGTGGCCCTTTGCCTTGGGCCCAGAGACGGGAATCTTCAACTGGGAGGGAAAGAGACAAAAGAGAGATGTCACCGGATAGGCTGCTGGCATCTCAAAAGATGTCACAATGCGCTTTCTAGAGCCAAGCCCGTGATGAGCCGGTGTCAGGAGAATCCACCTGACTTCCACACGCCTCCTGCACAGACCTGGTGAGGTCAGCACCGTCCGTCCGCCCAAACTCAGCAATTCCAGCGGCCACGCAGGACCCACCCTCGGAGAGCAGGAAACCACTCTAAGTGCCGCACTGCAGACAGGTGTTGAACACACCAAGGAAACCAGCGTGACAGGGTGTAACACCCGCTCAGAGCCATAAGGTCTAGATACAATGGCACTAGGCTGGCAAAAGAACGGGCACCGTGATTGGTTGGGTGGAGCTGGAGAGGTGAGGGAGGACGGGCAGGACAGGACGGGCTGTGTCCATTCGTCAGAACATTAAATTTACCTCGAAATATATATACTAAACTCTGCTTAATAGCATACACGAGTGTGCAGTGCACAGAAATCTGAAGGTTACTTTGTAATACATCAAAATAGCAGATTCATGAAGGAAGATACACCTAGGGGAAGAAGCCCTGCTGCAGTACGCATGCTCACAGTATAAATTCTGTTTGAAATTTTCCATCATCTAAAAGAGAAAAAACAAAGACCAAAAGTGCACTGTGAAAGGGGGAGCGATGTGGGGGGTGGGGGTAGAGGCCTGTAATCCGAGCACTGAGAGCCTGCAGCAGGAGCATTACAAATTCAAATCCGGCCTAGATACATTAGAGGTTAGAGAGTAGAGAGAGACTATCTCTAAAAATTTTTTTAGAAGTCTGCAGATGTAGCTCTGCAGTGTGGTTTATTCACTAGTACTTTTTTGTTTTGGTTTGGTCTTTTGAGACAGCGTCTCTCTGTAGAGTTCATTCAGGCTGGCCTTGAACCCAGGCAGTCTCCCTGCTCAGCTTCCCAAGTGCTGGGATCACAGGTCCATGCCATCATAACCCAGTACCAATAGCATTTAAAAAACAAAACAGGTGGGTAACTAGTGCCACCAAATAGGCACACATGTGTTCTGAACTGTCAGTAATGGGGCATTAAGGAAAGAGATAAAAACAGTTGGACCTCCATGTCCATCTACAAATTCAACTAACAAAGGATCATAAATAGATATTTTTTAAATGAATGTTTTCCTGTTTCCAAGAAAAACAGCTTGCTTTTCTCATCATTATTCCTACACAAGACCAAGTAACAGTTACTGATGACGTTGCCTCGCATTAGGTCTCCGAGGCCTACAGATGACCGGATGGCTCATGCCGCGCAGTCATCAGTAGCCCCGGGCAGCTTGAACCACCAAGGTGCATGCGTCACTGTCCATCCGGCAGCTTTTTATTAGTTTCATTAGTAAAAAGACTGATAAAAGTGATGAGATCCATTTGTGCCAGCGGGGGTACAAGCCATCCAATGGGACAGTGCGGTGTCCAAGCTGCAGGACAGAGCTAAAGTCAGAGTCAGGGTGTGTGTGGTTTACTGCAGATGCCAATCAGCCAGCCCTGGAGCAGAAAGGTCTGTGAAAGTGCATTTATACGTGGACTTAATTGTGGAGATATGGACAGGGTGATACTGGAGATGGAAGCCACGGACTTTATTTTTCTAAGTCTTTTGTCTTTGTCTTTTTCCTTTTCTCTCTTTCTCTCTCTCTCTCTCTCTCTGTGTGTATGTGTGTGTATTTTAGAACAAGGTCTTGTTATATATTTCAAGCTGCCCTTTAACTCACTATTGTATGTAGCCCAGGCTGGGCTCAAACTTCAGGCCTGTCTTAGCCTCCTAAGTGCTGGGATTATAAGTATGAGCACCATGCTAAGCTTTTGTTTTTTCAGATGGTCTCGCTTTGGGGGTGGGGGGCGGTTCTGGCTGGCCCTGAGCTCAGCCTTGAACTCACAGCAATCCTCCTGCCTCTGCTTCCCGAGTACTGGGATTACAGGCGTGAGCCACCATGCCCGGCACTGTGGTATGTGGTACTGGTTGCTGCTGGGTGTGAGTCTCCAAATCCAGCATTGTTGTATGTGGTTACCAGCAATGGAATCCGTGCCCTTGCACTTGCAAGGGAGGTGTGGGAACCACTGAGCTAAACCCATGCTAAGCTTTTTTGCAGAGGGAGGAAGGGAGAAAAGGAGAGAAGGAAGGGGAAGAAAAGAGGAAAGCATTGAGTGGAGAGAGAAGGTAAATAAGGGGAAGGGTGGGAGAGAGGAGAGTGGGGGAGGGAGGGGGAGGGAGCCCAGAATATCGCACCCTTGTCCTCGGAGAGCTTCCCAGGCTCTTGCTACTTAAGAACAAGCACCCAGCCTGAACTAGCAGTGCTTAAGCGCTCTGCCCGCTGCCCCTGCCTGTCCTACTGCCTGGGCCCAGCCCACTGCGCTGCTCTGCTGGGCCTCTCGGTGGAGACGCAGGCTTCAGCACAGCCACAAGCTCCGAATGCTCAGGTGAGGCTCATGCCTCAGCAGGGAGCCTTGCTGGCTCAGCTCTGCTCCCTCCGAGCCCCACACCACAGGCCCGCATACTGCACCTTAGACTCAAGTAAGTTTTGTCAAACTAGAGTATACAAAAAGATAACATTCGGTGCTGAAGAACCAGCTGGCATTCTGAAAACAATGTAAATAAACTCTGAAAGCAAAGGCAAAGATGGATAGAGATTGCAAATCCAGTCCATGGCCCCTCCTCCCTGCACCCGCTGCATTCCCTGCCCTGTCAGTTCCCGGGAGAAGAAAACTGTGTGACAGGACTCCGTAAGAATAACAACTAAGTTCTACAGCAAAAGCCCATTCTTACAGGTGCTCCACCTAGTGAGAAGCAAGGCTGAGCACGCACCCTGGCGTCAGTGATGTCCACAAGGTGGTCCCGGCAGAGCATCGGCCCGCGGTGAACCCTCAGGGGTGAGCCCAGGGCTTCCAGCGCCTCGGCGTGGCCATGCAGCTGCTCCAGTGCCATCTGGTAGTACTCAGTCCTGGTGAACCATTCTGCAAAGACACAAGACCTGCTTCTCTACTCAACGGTGAGATAACACAAAGGAAGGGTCAGAGGACGGAGGTGGGAATGAGAGGCAGAAGAGGAATCTGGGCCGTGTGCTCTGCACCGTCCATCCCTGTGCTGGCCAACCTCACTTTCCCCAACCGCTCTCCCCACCTCGTTTTCCTCCAGGAAGGGCCTCGGTCAGCTCTTGTCTGAGGCCCCATCATTTCTGAAGCCCTACGACTCCATGACAAGCTCAGAGTCACAGCTGACCCAAGGACAGGAGGAGGGGCAGAATCTGTGACAGCAGACTCAAAACCTGGCTGCTTCCCCTCTGATGAGATAAACCAGGTTGGTGCCACATACCTGGAAGCTGAGCAGGAGAATCAGAAATCCCAGCCCAGGCAATTTACCGATTTAGCAAGTCTTCATCTCAAAACAAAAAATAGGCCAGGCGTGGTTGGTGCACACCTGTAATCTCCGCACTTGGGAGACAGATAGGAGGATCAGCGAGTCTGGACCACATGGCGAGTTCAAAGCTAGCCTGAACTACACAGTGATTCCCTGTGTTAAAAATGAAGGGGGGAGGGGGGCCCTGGGGACGTAGCTCAGCACCAGGCCCCTGAGTTCAATTCCCAGTATTACAGAGATAAGAGTGAGGGTCAAAGGATGGCAGACCATAATATCACCACCACCACCAACCTCGGGCCAAGAAACAGCTGTGCAAGGGCACACCTGTGCTTGGCAGACCCATTCTGGGGCCCAGGAAACTTCTCCACCCAGAGGTACTGCGCCCCAGGGAAGCGCCTCCTTGGAGGTGTAAGGTGAGGCAGCGGCTCCAGGCAGGGGACAGAGGGCAGAGGAGGCTTCCCTCGGAGGAATGGGGCTGGAGGAACACAGAGGAGATAGAGACACACACAGAGACGAGACCAGGAAACGCTGATCTTTCAGTTACACAAGTGGGGAACTTCGGGCTTCAGGACACAGTTAAGGTGCCCGAGTCTGCAAGGTCTTTTCACCCCAATCCTGTTTCCTCCCTTCCAGGCTGCTCACTCCCAAATTCCGAGCAGCCCTAAAGGGTACACTTGGGCTAGTCTGTAAATTAGGTGCAGCTCTTCTTCTAATGGTATAGATAGATTCCCGCCCTCCGGGAAGCAGCACTATTACTGGGAATCACAGCTCTAACCTTCCAATGCATGCAGATGCGTGTGTTCTAACCTAGTCTGCTGAGGGGACCCCGACCCACCAGGGGATCTAGAAAGACCAGACCAACACCATCAACTGCAGAGGAGAATGCACCTCATCCTAGAACCCACATTTCTTTCTGAGTGTGTACTTCTTTGTCTATTTGTTTGTCTTTTGAGGCTGAATTTGCCTATTTGTTTGTAATTCAGGCTAAATTTGAACTCCATATGTAGCTCAGGTCGGCCACAAACTTGCAGCAATCCTCCTGACTCTGCCTCCTGAGTGCTGGGATTACAAAATCCAGGCCATCATGCCAGGCCTTGATTCTGTTGAATGAATCTACTTGTGCCTCATAGAGAAGTCCTGCAGTGGTTTTGGGTGATGAGAGTCAAGAACCCACTCTGTGGGGAAGAAAAAGGGGGTTGGGGTCCTGCCTCCCCTCTGGGACCTCCTCTGAGCCCGTTCAGAGAATCTGGCAGCTGGAAAGTGCTCCATTGCTGAGGTCCGGTCACAGTGGTGAGGCCAGCCTGGGCCTGAGGGGGGCTGCTGGTGTGACTGACTCTCCAGGCAGGATGAGACAGGAGGGCGGAGGCCAGTCCAGACAGCTGAGATTTCTATGTCTTACAACCCTTAACGTCTCAATAGCTTCTGAGGCATGATCAAAATATACAGTGAATGTTTAAATTTTTAAAAATAAAAATTCATTGCGGTATGAGACCCACTGCCATGAACTGCCTCAAAATCCTCCCCTTCACTTGGAGCACACTTATCCCACCATTTCTGCCACTTTCTGAGGCCGTCTGGAAGTCCTTCTTTGTAAGTCTTTAGTTGTGTTGTCCTCCCTCCTCGGTGTCCTGAGTCATTCCAAACCGTTCCCCCTTCAAGGCCATTCTGACTGGGGAAGAGCCAGAAATCGCACCGAGCCACACCCGGTGGCTAAGGCGGGTGAGGCGCAGCGTCCACTCTCACGAGCCTGGCTTGCCACCAAGTGGGACTTGGCAGCAGCACTCCATGCACTTGGCTCTTTTTCTGAAGCAGAACATTTTAGATGGACTCAACGATCACATTCGCCATGGGGACTCTGTACCCGCACGTGACGGATCCTGCTTCTTCTTTTCATCCACACTCCCTCCCCTCCCTGCAACCCCTCCCCCACGTGTTCCCTTCTCATTTCCCAGTGCCTGTTACGTGCTTTGGTCCTTCCTTCTATTTTCAGTTTCTCACCCCAGAGAAGAAATAATTCAGTATTAAATGTGTGTATCTGATTTATCTCATCTCACATAAGAGTATGGTCTCAACTCACCATATTTTTTTATCACCCCTCATAAAGACAAGGCCAACCTCGTCTCAAAAAACCACACACAAAAAGTGGCAAGAAACACAGGGGTGTCTGCAGCAAGTGGGGGGATGCTGAGGGAGATGAATGGCAATGTGTCTGCTACTGTAATAATTTTTAAATTTAAACATCAGGTATTTCAAAACCACAAATGTGTGATTCGATTAGTTCCCAGTAACTGTACACTCCGGTACGAGGCCCTGTCACATGAGGAAGGTCACCGAGGCCCAGAAAGCAGATGAGGTCAAGCATTAGATGTGGCGCTGAGGTGGGCCAGTCCGCTCACCACCGCCTGGCTGCCGCGACCCCACCTCTCGGAAGGGAAAAGGCCGTCACCCCAGCACAGAGCGGGCCAAGGCCCGAGCCAGCCTGCGCCACACCCCTCCCGGCCGGCAGAGCTCCACGCTCGGGCACAGGGCCAGCGTGGACGTGCGGAGCGGGCCAGGGACACACGCACGTCCCGGGGAGAAGTGCAGATGCTGCAGGGCCAGGGTGAGTGGCCAAGCTGGATGGGAACAAAGGAGCCTCAAGAAAGGCAGCCTTGGGACAAGCCGAGGCTGCTTCACCACTGGTGGCACTGGAATGGGCTTCAGTGTCCGGGCGCTGTGGAGAACGGTGGCCTGTCTTTACAAATTCAAATTTGGGTGCAGTGCCGCTGGCAGCCACATTTGCAGGGTCTTTTCCATCCTGAACTCTGCTTTTATGTTCTGCCCTTGCCACAGCCCTTCCCCGGCCTCCCCTCCTCCACTGAGGCCACCACAGAGAACAACACACAAGCAGCCCGCTGACACGAGAAAAGGCCACTTTCCCCGGTACTCTCCTCTTCCTTCTCTTTAGAGAAGCTGGGATTTTTACCTCTCATACTGGGGATTGAACCCAGGGCCTTCACACTGAACTGTCTTCCCAACCCTTCTTAAGATTCCAAGATGGTATCACTGGGCTCAGACTTTCCCCGCAGAGAGCTGGAATCTCAGCAATGTGCCCGGTGTGTGCAGAGGACTATAAGCCTGTCTTGCTCTGCAAAGCTGCTTATGCAAATGAGTCCTGGTCTCTGCATTGTACTTGTGGCTTTGGAGGGAGGAACAGGAGGAAGCTTCGGCCGTGGATCTGGATGGGGCACAGTCGCCTGGCTTCTAAGATAGTCCTCTTTTCCCTCTCTAATCTGCGGAAAGCATCTCAAGTATTTCCTCTGGGAGAGGAGCAGGGCCTGGGAAGGAGGAGAGCGGGCCCATTAGTCAGTCAGCGGGACACTTACTTTGGGTGAGGTAATACACGAGGGGCCCCACTCCTGCCCACAGCGCACCGCTGAAAAGCAGCTCTTTTCCTGAAGGAGCTTGCATGCTGCTCTGGGAGACTTAAAAACAAAAGATACAAACTTATCACTGAAAGGTTCAGCGTTGTGTCGAGGGCCTTTGCTCGGACTGGGTTGTGCAGGTCAAGGAGAGCTGAGCAGGAGGCCAGCACGAAGGCAGAGGCCGCCCTACTCTCCTGCTTCCTTGCCCAGTGTCACGGCTAGTCCTGCAGCCAAAGCAGTGCCCTCCAGCAGGTGCCCTCCCGAGTGTGGCTCGAGTCCAGCCCAGGCCGCGGGGGCCTTGGCAGCCCACTGGCCAAGCACAGAGCGAGCATTCAGCCCACCATCCTGACAGACAGAACCCGGCCTGTGTGCCAGGCCCCGCGCGGCCAGCGAGCACAGCCACTTTGTCTCGGGCCCGCTGGTAAACAGGAAGCTTAGCCTTCTGTGGCATCGCCAGTCTTGGAAGCCAGCAATGGGCTGGGGCTGTCACTGGCTTCTTTCTTTCATATTTTACAAAAAGGCCTCACCCCCTCGGTGAGGAAACCTTCCTCACAGCTTCCAGGCTGAGGGAACCGATGGAGAGGCGCCAGCAAACCCGCCCCAGCCTGACGTGACTCCGCCCCTGCAGGCCTGGCTGGCCGCAGCGCGGGGACTCCGGGAGCCATTCTCCTCCTGCAGCACTGTCACCACGCTCACGCCAGCTTGGGCCTTTCTGGAAGGCTGTGTGACACCAAGCCAGAGAAGGGCCCTCGGGGTGGCCCAGGACAGAAGGTGTCACATGCAGATGCCCGCACAGCCAGGCAGCACAGTAATGGGAGTGGCTCCTGCGGTGGGGGCCACACAGTCCAGCCAGGGCGGCTCTGGACCTGCTGTAGCTACTGTGATGACAGCAGCCAGTCTCGGTGGACCTTTCCGCTTTCAAGAGGGGCAGGAATCAGATCTTTTATATGAAACCGCCTGAATTTTAAATGTTATAACCTCCAGCGATGCCACCATCAAAGACCTAACAAGACACAGTCGTGGGTGGAATTCCTCCTGTGGGCTCTGGTTTGCTTTGGTCCTCACAGGATGCTCACCCTAGGTGAGACTTCTGTAAATGACTGTCTCTGCTGATACTGCTCCAAAAAAAAAATGAGATTTTGGAGAAGGTGGGAATTCCACCATTAGAAAGAGGAAAAGACCCCATACGGCAGGTCTGCTTTGATGACTGAACCGTAGAGCTGATGGTGCTGTAGAAAGCAAAGCCCAGGAGGTGGCCTGTGGGGTCCGAGGCACTGCAGCACGGAGCTGAGCCCACGTGAGTCCCGCCGCTGGCAGGTCTGCCAGCAGAGTGAATGAGCCTCACGGGTGCCCACCACAGAGGCCAGAGTGGTGATGGGCATCTCCCTACCACTCCAGACATGGGAAGGTAATGAGCCCAGGGAAGCCCTGCTGGACAAGTTCCCAGTGTGGACACTTTCTGAGAACTGACAATTCATACATCCTCGGAGGGACTACCACTGACCAGTTCTGTACAAAAACATAAATTAACAAATTAGGAAGGGTCAAGTTGTAGACCATGTCTGTATGTATTCTTTACCTCTATACTGTTTTGTCCAACTACGAAAAGGCTGTTGAAACTCCCAACAAACGTCCAGGAAGTGCCAGGAGCTTGGGCAGGTACTGCTGTGCAGCATGTAGGGAAATGTGCTAAAGTTGAGCATAATGACAATCACCGCAGTGTGCTCTGGGAAAGGTCATCCAGTTCTCACAACGAACTGTCCGAGCATCTCCAAAGAATGCATGAGTCAGACACCTTCCTCAGCAGGGTGGGGCAGCCAGCCGAGGTGGCAGGCCTCCCACAGGGGCTGCCACAGCACAGACTCATACACCAGAGAGACTCCACACCAGCGGAGACTGAGGGGAAAGGAGCACGGGAAATGAGGTGGAAACATCCTCCCATCCCCATGTGCAGGTTCGGGCCCAAGGCAAGATGAGGGCCGCCAGAAACCCACAGTGCTCAGGGGTGACGGCCACAGTCTGAGCCAATAACTCCTGCAAGTTGGGGGGGGGGAGGGGGCCTGGAGTTGGGTAGCAAAGCACTTCCTTACCTTCACCACTTTGTAGCAGAACTCTCTCGACAATTCTCAAAGGAAACTTATCCTGCAATCAAAGAAGATTTTACATTAAAACCACTGCTTTAAACCAGGCATGGCGGCGCACACTTACAGTTCCAGCACTCAAGAGACAGAGGCAGGTGGATCACTGCAAGTTTGAGTCCAGCCTGGGGTATAGGGTGAATTCCAGGCCGGCCTGGACTCCAGAATGAGACTCCATCTCAACAACCACCTGCCCTCCAAATAAAAGAAAACCATGATTTGAAATGTAGATCTCTATGGGTTCTAGGGATTAACTGCTAGTCTAAGGCGTAGAACATGAACAAGAAATAACATTTAAACTCTAAGACAAACAAGTTTTGTTAAGGGCCCTGGTTTTCCCCTTTCTCTTCAAGCAAACTAGGAGGAAGAACCAGCGCCAGCTGGCTTCCTGTTTGCACAGTATGCACCTTTGTTGCTGCAGTGAGAAAGCTGGTGTGGGCGGTGGCGGGGCCGCAAGCGGCAGGTGCTGTGACCGCAGCGGACTGGAGTAGGCAGCCCGCAGAGAGGAAGTATCAGCGGTGCCAGGGTCAGAGCCAGCTTCTCAGGGCCAGAGTGCAGCTGTGTGGGGCAGTGTGTGCCTGGCACTTGGGCAGCCCTGGGTTCTGTCCCCAGCAGCAGAAGTGCACACTCACACACACAAGCAGCCAAAATACCAGTTTGGGGGTTTATGAAACAGCGGTGGGCTAGCACAGTAACTACCTAGGACTGGAGCAATGCTGGTGGTTTCGGCTGATGCTTCTGCCTTGCACGGTTATGTGCCTGGTGCTATTCCAAGCACTTTACATAAAATAATTCATTCTCATAACACCATGAAGCATGAACCACTATTGCTCTGTTTTACGTGAGTAAACTGAGGCACGGGAAGGCTGACATAAGCTCAAACTCACATAGGTCAGGGTGTAAATGGTAGAACTGAGATTCAAACTCAGTCTGCTTCCAGAGACTGTGTTTCAACCACCAAACCACATTAAAATTTAAGATGCACGTTACAGAACAGGGGCTGTATCTCAACTCAAAACAGTATGTTCTGTTTGGGTGGTGCCGACCCGCCGAGCTCGGGACCTCACGTGTGTAATCACAACCAGAGCGACCGTCAGCCCTCCCCACACCGTCCTGACGCTCAGAGTGCAGGCCCGACAGCCAGCCCCTTCCCGCATTCCTCCCCTCCGCGTGCTCTCTGGTGTTTATAGCACTATTCCTTCTTCTGTTGAGCAAATGGTTGGGAAGGGCCTGATCTGGTCAGAAGTGAGAATAGGAACGTATCAAGAGAGAAACACCCGCCTTGCTCCTGAGGAGAACACAGACAAAACTGCCACACAGATGGGCCAAATCAGCGACAGCCCCAGCACTCACAACTCTAGCAGGGCGCCCGGCCAGGGTGGATGTCATAGATGACACTGTCACCAGAGCCCCTGGGCACGGCCGGAAGCTGTGTGAAGTACCTGGAAGGTGCACACTGCCCCTTAGTTCACAGACAGCGCCCGTTCCTGCACCCTGACGTGGGCACCCAGAGAAGTGCACCGGAAGTGGGCCCGCAGAGGGATCCGCACAGCTTTCGCTCTGAGTAAAAGAAAGGTGAATAAAGAGCTGAACAAGAAAAAGAGGCACAACAGGAGTCTGAGGAGCAGGAGAGGCCGCAAGAAATGGCCAAGAGGCGGAAGAGTGAGGGGCGGATACTGCTAGGAAAGGCCCTGTCCCCTGTGAGACCCTCTCAGACGCAGACACTCAAAACTTGAGGCAAGGCAATGCTGCGGGACCGACCCAGAGGCCTCTGCAACTCGGAGCAATGCCAGCGGCATTGTGGGTAGAAACAGTGGGTCAGAGGGATGCTTCTTAAAATAATTAGAACAGCTCTTGTCTACAGATGGGTCCACTCACTCCCCAAAAGATGATGGACCTCACAAAGATATACACTTTAAAAAAGAAAATAGCAGATGTGATGGCACACACCTATAATCCCTGCATTCTGAGAGGCTGAGGCAGGAGGACTGCAAGTCCAAATCAGCCTAGGAAATTGAGAGACTTTGCCGCAAAATAAAAAAGCAAAAGGGCTGAGAAAGGCCTGGGTTTAATCTCTAGCATAGAAAGGAAAGAAAGAAGGGAGAGAAGGGAGGAGGGAAGAAGGGAGAAAGAGAGGAAGGGAATCAGGGAGGATGGAAGGAAGGAAGGAAATAAGTTCATGAAGAAATGAAGAGAATGGAATGTCATTTAAGAAGAGCTGGTGCAGGTAGTGCACAAAGGCCCGTGTATCACGCACTGGGCATTTCGTGAAGGTGGCCACGCACCTAACACTAAGCACCTCACAGCACAAGGGAGGCCTGAGAGATACAAGCCCCCTGCTGTGGCCGAGGTCATGGCTGCGGGCACCACTGTCCGGGTAGGTCCTGAGGCCTCAGAAAGCGTCTCCCTCAGACGCTCAGAAGGGATTTCCTACAGTGTCTGGTGTTACAAACAACACCTCAAACTACAAACAAGACACAGAAAGTTTCCAACTTTTAAAGGGCTATTTTTTAAAGAACATTCAATAATGGAAGTAGCCATGATAGTAGCCCCAGAAAAAAACAAAACCACAATTTTGCAAGTACCGAAAGGTGTGGATTCGGTATAAGGCCAGGAGCACGAGCAGTCACTGCAAAGCCCGCAGATGTGAGCGGCTGACCTACAGCAGCCGGACAGCCCTTGCTGCTTCGGGTTTGGACAAGGTCTCATTATATATATGGTTCAGGCTGACCTTGAACTTACTATGTAACCAAGGCTGCACTGAACTTGCAGCAATCCTCCTGCCTCAGCCTCCCATGTGCTAGAATTACAGGGGAACCACCTGGTCTTGCTCTGTTTTAAACAGGTTCAGGATATCTGCCTCATTTATCATCTTTCAGAAGGATGCTCCCCCTCCACTCACACACACAAAAATTAGTGCACTGTACAAATAGATTTCAGGTTACCACATCTTAAAATTAAACTTTTGCTAGGAATAGAAAATTTAATAATTTGATGTTATTTTTCTTTATAAATGGCAATTCGGTTAGTCTACTAGACTGCTAAGTGAGGGCAGATTTTCATTTGCTTTACAGTTCACCAAAAAGAAAGGCTTTTGTCTTCTGTTTTGTTTGCAGTCCTGGGATGGAACCTTGGGTCGCTGCACCGAGCTGACTCCCCCAGACCTTCTGTTTTTATTTTGAGGCACAGCCTCACTAAGTCACTGAAGCCCCAGCCTAGCCTCAAGTATGCCCCAACCTCCCAGGGTGCTGGGGCCCTGCGCACCATGCCCGCCTGGTCCATCCCCTTGCAGAAACCAAGGGACTCGTTCATCGTTCAGCACAGGAAAGTGGAGCAAAGTACGGGCCAAGTGTCCCAGGACAGCAGTCCCATCTGCTCTCTGACGAGCAAGGGATGGCCTCAGCCTCCAGACATAGTGATCAGCAGCCACTTTCCAGGCGCTGAAGGCCCTTTTGAAGCCTGAAGACTTCCACTAATCACGGGGTCAGTGAAAGGCAGCGGCCAACTGCAGCCTGGCCTCTGACGGGACGGCGCAGCTGCACAGGAAGTGTGTGGGCGCAGGGCTCAGCCCTTCACCTCAGAGCAGCAGCCGGCAAGGCGGTAGGAAGGAAAGCCAGGCAGGGGAGAACGTCAGCACGGCGGCCTGTTAAGGCAGTCCGAAGGCACTGCAGCTAAGACCCAGGAGCGAGAGAAGGACGCGCCGAGCTGAGCAGGCAGGGAAGTCACTCGGAGGAAGTAACAGTGGAGAAGTTTTCTCACAGTGCAGGATGAAGGAGCGAAAATATGAAAGTGCAGAATGAGAAATGCCAAGTGCAGATTCCGGAACTCAGCTCTAACCAGGACCACTGTAACTGCTGTTAGAGAATCTAGAGAAAATAGAACGAGAGAGAAGGACAGAGTTGAAAAAAGACAGACGGAGACTGACGCCTCATTAACACTTGCTGCTAAAAATTTTACAGTATCAATTCTTCAAACTGAACATTAGAGGGGCCTTGGTTTCTCTGCAGCAACGTATCCCAGCCCCAGGGAATAATGACTGTAAATTTCCAAGAAACAAAGAGAAGTCTACTGTGAAGACAAGAGGCAGACAGCATAAATTTGAATGAATGCAGATATTATATAATCTACTTGCCTTCTCTGTAGCACCAGTTGAAGATATATTGTACCTTATCAAAAAATAAATACAAATTCCTCAAAATAATGGTTATTAGGACTAACAGCATGCATGAAAGCCAATTAAGTTAGACCTAAACAATTACTGTTTACAAAATGACTGAAAATACCTAGTAATTTTACAGAGTGATATACAAAATTTAAATTTATGGTATAACCTAAATATAAAATGTAAGTAAGAGAAATTAAATTAGGCCAAAGCCATCCTTCATGGTGAATGGAATAAAGGTATTTCTAGACTTAACGGTGATAGACAAATTCATCATATCAAAAGCCTGAAGCAGACTTTTTAAAGGAAATACAAGCAAATCAAGCTAAGCCATAAGAACAATTTACAATCAATTTGAAACAATAAATGTACAGACTTCACCCTCTCGTGCTATGGAGACCAAGAGCCACACTTCCTGACTACGCGCTCGCCATGAATCTGGGCCGGCCTGGTGACTCACTTGAACCAGCACCATGAGGCAGAGTAATACTGTGACACCATCACACCTCAGCCTTAAGGAGGCCTGGCAATTTCTTGGGAACCTTAAACTGTCATATAAGAAGTCTGGTCACCCTGCTGAAGAATCTACTTTTTTTTTTTTTTTTTTTTTTTAAGGTTTTTTGAGACAGGGTCTCACTTTTGTGGTTCAGGCTGGCCCTGAGCTCAGCCTCAAACTCACATCATAGCAATCCTCCTGCCTCTGCCTCCCGAGTGCTGGGACCACAGGCATGAGCCACCACGCCCGGCACTGTGGTATGCGGTACTGATTGCTGCTGGGCATGAGTCTCCACACCCAGTATAGGTATGTGGTTAACCGGGGAATCGAACCCGGGTCCTTGCGCTTGGAAGACAGGCGCCGGAACCACTGAGCTAACTCCCCGGCCCCCCTTTTTTTTTTTTTTTTGTAGCACTGGGACATGAACTTGAACTCAGAGACACATCACCACTGATTTAGATTCCCCAGCCATTTTTACATTTTTTGGTGTGATACAATATGATGCAAAGTTGCCTAGGCTGGCCTTGAACTTGTGATCCCCTGACTCAGCCTCCCAAGCTGCTGAGAAGGCAGGCTCTTTTAAGAGCCTGTGTAAGAAGAAGAAGCCCTACTGTTCTAACACTCCAGCTGGGCCAGGGAGCCAACCAGTGCACCGGCCATGTGAATGAGGCATGAGGTCAGCCCCCAGAGGACTACAAGACACAGACAGCCACTGGGAAAGAGGGCCATCCGGCTGCACCAGGCAACCTATGGAACCGTGAGATAACAAGCTGGATCCAGCTTTGTATGCAGCAATGGAAAACAGAAAACATTCTCTAAGAGCATCGCTGAAAGATTAAAAGAACCTCTCAAATACATGCTATTTAACAGAATCAACTAAAATGCAAGAGAGACTAAAAACCACAAGTCATACACAAATACAAAGCAAGGGGGGAAATAGTCCAAAAGTAGAATTCTGGGCAAAACCACTGAACTGGGACAAATACAATAGTTACAGGATAGAACAATAAAATATTTATTAGTATTAATATCAAAAGGTATTACATTGAGATATACACACAAAGCCAAAAACACTAGAGATGTAAGCAAAATGGGCCAAAGGTGAAGCTTGGTGGTAGAGTGCATGCTCAGCAGGCATGATGCCCTGGCTTCAGTTCCTACCATCATTAAAGAAAGGAGGGGAGAGAGGAAAGGTGTGAGGGAGGGGACTATAGAGGGATAAAAGGGATGCCAGCTGGGAGTGGCAGCGCACACCTGTAGTCTCAGCACTCAGGAGGCTGGTGCAGGAGGATCACTGCAAGATGAGATCAGCCTGTGCTACACAGTGAGTTCAAGGCCAGCCTTAGCTATGTAGCAAGACCCTGTCTCAAAAAAAAAAAAAGTCAATGTCTCCTCCACCCTGTAGTCCTTGAGACTGTTTTGCCAAGTCTGGCCTTGCACTCATGATGCTTCCACATCCACCTACAGTGTAGTGGGGTGCAGGTGACTGGCTCACATCCATCTTTAACAGTGTAGTCAACAAAATGCAATCAAGAATAGAATGTGAATAGTACATTTTTTTTTCCATACAAAGTTCCTGTGTATGTGTCTGTGGATACATATTTGGATATGTATTCACTTCCTGTGTCTAGACAGTAGTATCCATCCCATAAGGCTGTGTGAGACCCACATAAACTTCCTCCTTTTCCATGGCCCAGTCTTGAGAATACTTTCTATAAATTAAATTGTGCCACTCCTTCAGTAAAGATCCCCAATTATACATCATACAGTAACTTGTGGAAATTCCTCTCATATTATTCCAAGTAGCCAACTGTTTGCTTTAATTTTGATAATATGGCAAAAAAAATTTTGAGATTGAAGCCAAGTATGGTGGTGCATGCCTGTGATGCCAGCCGTCGGGGGCTGAGGCTGAGGCAGGAGGATCAGAAGTGTGAGGCCAGCCTCAGCTACAAGCCTCTACACTGTAGAGAAATAAGTTCATAAGAAAGGGGTTTAGGCTTCAAGGGCAGGTGAATTGTGGGAAGGCAGGTCTATGGGAAGAGACAGGGTTATTTCTAAAGGTCTGTGTATGCAACTCATCTCAGTGCTGCCTTGGGAGCACATCTCAGTGCTGCCTACATGACTTGGGACAAAGGTTATTTCCCTGTCCCAGACAGAGGACGTATCACAGGGCAAATGTCTACACTGCTTTGTATAAGGCAGCGAAGGAGGAAGACAGAAAGCTCTTCTTGCGTCAACATTTCTTCAGGGAATTTGGCTCAAAACGCTCCTTACAACAAAACAGCACATTTTGGAGGGGCATGTTCTGATCCTCTTCAACTCCCCAATTTCTATCTCCAGCCTGGATCTCTCCCTGGACTCCGCTGTTCACATAGCAAACTGTTTAATCTCTGTCTCTACTCAGGTGTTCTTTAGGCTTTTCAACATTTGCACACCAAGAACCAAATGCCAACCCTTTTCCAGTCTTACTCTCTCCCATTTTATTAAGCTGCTATTCTATCCCTCTAGTCAAGTAAAAAGCCTTAGTCATTCTTGATTCCTCTCTTTTCCTCATATTCAGAACTCCACTGACCCCATTTTCAAAACATAACCAGAATCCCAGCACCTCCTACCACTTCCACTGCAAAAACTCAGCTCTTAGGCACCATCATCTCTCACTTCTTTGCTATAACAGCCTATGAAGTGAACCTGCCTCCTTCTATCTCTGCACCTCTGCCCATAGCCCATTCCCAGCAGAACACTCAGAATCATTTTAATCATGCTGTAAGGAACAGTGTATGTGGTTAGCTTATGACTGAGGCAGCTAGCTCAGGAAGGACCTGAGTTAGTCGGGTAATCAGCCATACTGCCCATCCCCATTGCTTACTACCAATTTTACACCTAACTTTCCTGTTAGCCTCTTCGAGATATATAACATATTCTTACCACCATTAGAATCACTTGTCCCCCTCCTATTTCCTCCTTCCCAAACCACAGAGCAGAGGACTTTAAAACATTTTTTAACTTCTTTTTTTCTCTTCTTCCCCCACTCTGGCATTACCCAGTCCACAATTTCTAAGCTTTAGAAAACTGATTCTATAAAACCACTACTGAAGGTTGATTTTCACCACAAGGAGACACAACTATCACATTTAGTGCACATTAACTGTGAAGCAAGATTTGGGTTGCTGTGATGCTTACAATGGACCTGTGGATTTCTTTTCCAGGCTAAAGGGAGATCCAGAACAGGGTCTCATCATTACTCAGGTACCCCAATAGATATCACCATAGATTAGCCTGTTATGACTATACCTGATTTCATTACATAGGAATAATCTTGATTCTGCGGACAATTTTGTGTCAGTTAACCTGTTTACCAACCCACCATCATACTCAGGGAGAGGAAGAGCAAGAGTTCCTAACCCAAGAACTCAGACTAGACCAGATCCTGCAAGAAAGCCACAACTTGGCAGAAAGAAGCCCCGAGTCTGAGTCCTGAGACTTCAGTACTGCTACAGAGGGTCAGAGGAGCTAATTGGGTGTGAGCACAGACTCGCTGGCAAAGAAGCCACCTGGAATCACATACGCAATGTCTCACTGGAACCTTTAATCTGTGTTCCCATTTGTCATGTTATAGTCTTAAGTTTTTCTATGCTTCTTGATTTATTTAGTAATGTGGGGTTAAGGGAGAGCTTCAAGTCTGGCTACGGCAAATGAACCATGTGCCTCTCTCCTGAGCCTAAAGGTTGAGACTTTGTCTCCCTGCAGACTTGGAGACCCTTAGGGACTCGAGCACACTCGCTCCTATGTGTTGAACCTTGTCAGTGGCCATCTTGACAGCCCCACCCCTCTTGTCTCTCACCCATGGCCTCACCTTCCCCCATAGCTCATGCCATATAGACCCCCCACTCACAAAGTTCTCTTATTGGGCAAAACCCTAGGTCAAACCAATAGACCCTCCCTTCCTCCCAGCCTTCACCCTGCCCCGTGACCTTTTGCTACATATGTAACACTTAAGTCTGAATAAATCAGAAGTTCCAGAAACATTCCCCAAAGTCTGTTATTGACTCTGTGCCTCACCCTCTCCGGCTGGGAAAACCTCACATAGACAACAACCAACATGGGGTTACTTTCTTGTATGGTTTCCCATGTTTATTAGGTCGTTACTTTTATGTATTTGTTCTTTCACTGGCTCTGATTTAATGGATGTCTACGTTCTCTCGCTCTGCTCTATGTCTAGTTTCTTCGCCTCAACCCCCGAGACAATACTATTACTGTATCTCTGTATGCCTTTTCCAAATGTGTAAATTCCTCCTCCCAAGTTTTTCACTTACCCACTTCGCTCCCCCACAGTCACTCCTGTCTTCTCTAATATTATTCCTCAATCCTCCCATCCTAAGCCTTTCATTTTTCCATATCTTACAGAGCTTATGGTCCTCCCTCTCAGCAAGTTCTGACAACCAGATAACTTGCCTCAATCACAAAATAAAGACTTTTCTTCCATAACTTGCTCTTGCTCCCACAAAATATCCCATGATAACTGTCAGTATTAACCTGTCAGCTCTTCTCCACACAACGAAGCACAGCCATCATGTCTAAAATCATAAAATAAATTCAGTTCATAAACCAAGGTACATCACCAAACTCTCCTAAGGTGGAACCAGGGGTCATACAGGTAGAAAAAAATCATATTACCAGGCAACAGAAATCTATGAAAAGTTCATAAAGGAATAAAAAGAACAGATGAGTTCAAAGAAGAAATAAACCAAAGGTTCAGAGCAATTTCATTCAATAGTGAATATTGGGGAAATAGGTGAAAAAAAAAAAAAACACCAGATGACTTAATTAAAACAAAATTTAAATGACATATTCAACAATGATGTGGAGTCCTCAAAAAGATGTCAGACAGGGCCTGGGATTTAGCTCAGTGGTCCCAGTGTCTAGCAAGCATAAGGTCCAGAGTTTGATCCTCAGTACCACACATCACAGTACCAGGTGTGGTGGGTCACGCCTATAATCCCAGCATTTGGGAGGCAGACAGGAAGATTGCTATGAGTTCAAGGCTAGCTTGGGCTACATGGTGAGCTCAGGGCCAGCCTGAACTACAGAGTGAGACTCTGTCTCAAAAAATAAATAAATAAAAATAAATTAAAAAATTAAAAGTAGTGCATGGGGGGGTATTGCAAATAAAGGTACGTCAATTAGAATCATAGCAGATTTCTCAACATAAATTCTAAAGAGCAGACAAGTTTGGAGAAAAGCATTTCAAGCCTTAAGAACAAATAACTTACCTAGATATTTCCATGAAAAAGACCAGCTCAGAAGATGTTTAAGCGTTAAACCATCTCTAGAGAAAACACTGAAGAATATTCTCAACAGACACAAGAAATTTGACAGAGCTGAAAACACAGAGGAAATTAGTGAGGTCAATAGATAAACAGTTAACAACAACAAAAAATCAGGAAAAGAAAAACAGAGGATACACCAACAGATAAAAAAAAAAGGCAATGACAGTAAATCACCAACAAAACTCAGTAATATCTGTCAATGTTAATGGCCTCAACTTTCCAATTAAAAGACACAGACTGGTAAACTGGATCAAAAAACAGAATCCAACAATTTGTTGTATCCAAGAAACTCACCTAATTCAAAAAGATTCATAGACCTAAAATTAAAGGATGGAAAGCAACATTTTAAACACCAAGACCTGCAAAACAAGCAGGTACAGCAATTCGAGTATTAAACATGGTGAACTTCAAGATAAAGCTGTTTAGAAGACACAGAAGGTCACTACATACTGGTAAAGGGAACAGCCCAGCAAGAAGAGGCTACACTGATAAACATATATGCATGAAATACAACAGCACCTACCTTGATGAAACAAGAACTGCTGAAAATAAAAGATCAAATAAACCCTAATACTATAGGAGATTTTAACACCTCACCTTCACAAAGAGATGTATTAATTAAACAAAAAACCAATAAAGAAACTTCAGAGCTGAACTACACCCTTGAACATATGGATATGTACAAAGTATTCCACTCCTCTACACTAGAATACATATTCTTTTCAGCAGCACACGATACTTTTTCCAAAAGAGGTCACATATTAGTTTACAAAGCCTGCTTGAAGAAATACAAAAGAGGGCCGGGGATATAGCTCAGTGGTTCCGGCGCCTGTCTTGCAAGCACAAGGGCCTGAGTTCGATCCCTGGTAACCACATAACAATACTGGGCATGGAGACTCACCCCAGCAGCAACCAGTACCACATTCCACAGTGCGGGGCGTGGTGGCTCACGCCTGTCATCCCAGCACTTGGGAGGCAGAGGCAGGAGGATTGCTGTGAAGTGAGTTTGAGGATAAGCACAGGGCCAGCCTGAAATACAAAGTGAGACCCTGTCTCAAAAAAAAAAGAAATACAAAAGAATAGAAATTACCCCATACATACTATTAGACTATTGTGCAGTGAAAATAGACATGAACAACAAAAGAAATTTCAGAAAAGGCAAAAGTTCCTGGAAAATTAACAGTGTTATCTTAAACAATCAATGGGTCACAGAAGTAATCAAAGGAGAAATTAAAATGTTTTTGGAAATGAATAACAATATCTGTACAACTCATAGAAAACTCTACGACACTGTGAAAGAATTCTAAGAGGGAAATTCATTGTAATTAATGCTCACATTAGGAATGCAGAACAATAGATAACCTAGATAACTACAACATTATGAAAAATCTTAAGATTTTTGAGTAACAACAACGAACCTGGCCCAAACCAAAATTAACAACGGAGAAAGTTGAGCAGAGAAATCAATGAAATGGAAACAGACAAACAAAAAAAGTAAAAAGAAAAAAATCAACAAATTGAAGAGCTAGTTAACCACAAGAAAAAATAAAATAGATAAACCCCTTACCAAGAGAAAGCAAGAAAAGACTTACTTCAATGAAATTAGAAATGAAAAAGATGAAATCACAACAGACACCGTGAAAATCCAGAAAAGAACAATTACTTCAAAAAATTATATTCCAACGAATTAGCAAAATTTGAAGTAATGGACAGACTCCTACACACATACAAACTATAAAAACTAGCCCAAGAAAATATAAATATGCTTAACAACCCAGTAATAAGCAATAAGTAATAAAGAGAAACTGCCAACTAAAAAGTCTAGGATCTGACAGATTCACTGGTGAATTCCACAAAACCTTTAAGTACCTTGTATCATTAATATTCTTCAAGCTGTTCAAAGAAATTGAAAGAGATAAATGCTCCCAAACTCACTTATGAAGTTTGGAAGCCAATATCATTCTGACCCCAAAAGTGGATAAAGACCTACCTGAAAAAGAAAACTATGGGCCAAACTCTGATGACCATAGATGTAAAAATCCTCAACAAGATATTAGAAAACAGAATGCAGTACATTATCAAAAAGATGATACATTATGATCAAGTAGGTTTCATTCCAGGGATGTAAAGATGGTTCAACATATGTAAGTTAAATATATCGCATAAGTGAGAGTAAGTTCAAAAACTATGATCATATTCAGAGATGTAGAAAAGGCTTTCAACAAAATCCAACAACTTTTCATCATAAAAATCTTGAAGAAAACTGGTATAGAAGAACTATACCTGGATATGATAAATGCTATATACGACAAACCAATTACACTAAATGAGGGGGGAAAAAAAACCCAGAAGCATTCCCTCTAAAAATCAGGAACAAGACAAGTGTGTCCACTATTATCTTTTATTCAACAGAATACTTGAAACATTAGCAGAGAAAATGGACAAGAAAATGAAATAAAAGGGCTACATATAGGAAAGGAAGAACTCACATTATTATTATCTTCAGATTGCATGATCTTCTACACAGGACATCCAAAAAACTCCACCAAAAAACTCTTATAATTAATAAGAACTTGAGCAAAACAGCAGGATACAAGATCAACACATGAAAATCATTACCATTTGTGTACTCCAACAATGAACAAGATAAGGAATAATGTACCATTCACAATAGCTTCAAGAAAAATGAAATACTTGGAATTAATTTAATCAAGGAAGTGAAAGACTTTTACCAAGAAAACCACAGAACCCAGAAAAGGAGACTGAAGGGTACATCAGAAAATGCAAGGACGCTCCCAATTCCTTGATATGAAGAATCAATATTATCAAAATAGACATATTGCCAAAACTGCTATACAGATTCAGTGCTGTCCTAATCAAAATACTAACAACATACTTTGCAGACCTAGAAAAAACAATCCTGAAATTCATACAGAACCAAAAGATGATGCAGAATAACAAAAGCAATTTTGGGTAACAAGAGCAAAGCAGGGGGCATAGCAGTACCTGACTTCAAGCAATATTACAAAGCAGTAGTGATAAAAACAGCATGGTACTGAATCAAAAACAGATGTATGGATCAAGCAAACAGAACTGAGAATAGAGAAAATTTCTTAAACACAGCCAGCTTTTTTTTTGGACAATGGGGTCAAAAGAGTATTTGGAACAAAAAGTCTATGCTGGGAAAACTGGCTATCTATGTACAGAAAATTGAACCTAGACCCTGATCTCTTACAATACATGCTAAATTAAAATAAAAATGGATCTAAGATGTAAACATTAACACAGATATTCTAAACCTACTAGAAGATAAAGTAGGTACATTAATGTAAAGAAAGATTTTCTAAATAGAATCTCAATTCCATGAAAAGAGCAAGAATCAACAATTGCTATTATATCAGAGTAGAAATCTTCTGTACAACAAAAAAATCGATCAGAATGAAGAGACAACTGCGAGAATTAGTTACAGCTACTCCTCAGACAGATGACTAATATCTAGAATGTAACCACATAAAATTAAAGACTGAGGCAAGAGATAGGCACAATAAATGAACAAACACTTGACAAAGAAGAAACTCCAATGATCAACAAATGCATGAAAAACAGGGACAAGAATATACCCTTCCTGGTCACACCCCCAATGACCTATCTCCAACAGGACTCACCTCCTAATGGCACATTCAGCTATGATCTCTTCAATGGGTGAATCCAGGGAAGAGTACAGGGTCCTTCATGATCTACACATGAGAATTTGTGGGAGTATTTTAGATCTAAATTACAAGGACATATGATATGACATATATAAACCAGAATGCCAAAAATTAAAAAGACAATTTCAAATGTTGATGTGGATATAAAGTGAGTACAAGTTTCAGCCTCTTGGTAGAGCATAAATTATTTTTAAAAGAAAAGTGATAGCCAGAGACGTAGCTCAGTGGTGCTGTGCCTGCTTGGCAAGTGCAAAGTCCTGAATTTGATCCCCAGTATCAAAAAAAACCCCAAACTGGTAGTATCAATTTAAGTGTACATGTTTACACCAAATAATCCAGTAATTCCATTCCAAGATCTCTGTTTTTGGAAAAACACACAAATACTCATCAAAATGCATACATTTGCTGTGCACGTTGAAGCATGCCTGTAATTCTTCCTACTCAGGAGCTGAGGCAGGAGGATCACAAGTCCAGTGTAACACAGGAAACTTTATGATACTGTCTCAAAATTAAATAAAAAGGGCTGGGGTTGTAGCACAACGGTAGAGCACACAATGAAAGGCACATACAGGAATGGTCACAGCATTTTATTTAAAATAGTTCCTGAATCAAACTGTCCATTAACAATGGAAGAGAAACAACAACAAAAAACCTTTATATATTTACACAATAAAATACAGCAATGAAAATAAACAAGGCAGATAAAACTTGGAAACACAATATTGGACATGTGAAGACTAGTCACCAAATACTGCATGGACACCAGATAGTCCTCTGCACATCAGTATTTTTCTTCTCCAATGTTTTGGCTTTTTATTGTGTTAAAAAACACTAACATAAACTTTGTCATCTGAACTATTCCAAGTGTACAGTTAGTAATGTATTCAAGTACAGAGTTGCAAAAGACCCTAGAACTTTTGCAGAACTAAAACTATACCATTCAACCACAATCTCCACTTTCCCTTCTTCCAGCCTCTGGAAGCTGCCATTTTGCTTTCCGCCCCTGTGAATCTGACTTCTTTCCTACTTCAAGAAAGTGGAATTATTCAGTATTTGTCTTTTTGTGGTGACTTATTTAATTTAATATAGTCTCCTCAAGGTTTAATCACTGTGTAGCATGTGAAGAAATTTCTTTTTTTTCTTTTTTTTTTTTTTTTTTAACAGGGTCTCACTTTTCTAGTTCAGGCTACCCCTGAGCTCACTATGTAGCCTCAAACTCACAGCAATCCTCCTGCCTCTGCCTCCCGAGTGCTGGGGTTACAGGTGTGAGCTACCACACCCAGCACTGTGGTATGTGGTTCTGATTGCTGGTGAGTGTGAGTCTCCACGTCCAGCATTGCTGTATGTGGTTAACAGGAATCAAACCTGGGCCCTTGCACTTGCAAGGCAGGAACCAAACCACTGAGCTAAATCCCTGGCCCAGTTTCCTTTCTTTTTAAGGCTGAATAATCTATTTTTTAAAAATTGAAGCCAGGTGTGGTGGTGCACATCTGTAATCCCAGCACCATGCGAAGATAAGGCAGGAAACTTGCAAGTTGGAGCCCAGTCCAGGCAACTTAGCAAGAAACCATCTCAAAATGAAAGAGCTGGAGATATAGCTCAGGGAAAAGTCCATGAGTTCTATCCCCAATACCACTACCACCAAAAAAGCAAAACAAAATTTAAACAGGTAAGATTTATGATGTTGGAAATCAGAACAGTAATAACCTATGCAGGGTAACTGCTGCAAAGACAGTGCCTGGGCAAGAAGAAAGAAGCTACTAGATTATTAATAATATGTCACTTCCTGAGCTGTGCGGTGGGTAATCCCAGAAACACCTTCACTTCATGGTAACTCAACAAACAGTAAAACTGTTACTTCTTGTATTCTAAATATAATTCAGTTTTTAAAATATATGACAAGTCATCTATTTACAATGTACACAATCAAGGTAAAACCTGCCTGTACTAGTCCATGCATTAGTTTTTACATGGTGGCTCAAGGTGCGCACACTCCAGAACAACTCTGCACTGTGCACCTGCACCAGCCTTATACTTGGTATCGCACCCCAAATCTATCAAAAGAGCATGAGGTTCAGATGAAAACTATTACCATTAATTTTTTTGTTGATTTAGTCTTTTTTTTTTTGTGAGGAGCAGTGTTCATGGGAATTGAACACGGGCTCTTATTAGCTTTCTTAATAGTGAGCTCCACCTCCAGCCCCCACTCAGTCTTATATTTAAATTCAAGATATTTAGTATACAGCAAAAAAGGTGTTAGCTGGATAAAAACGATGCGACTGCTTAAGGAACTTAGCTGCTGGAGTTACCAAGTCTGCAAGGATATGTCTGCTAGTTCAAGACAGGAGAAGTCCAGTCGATGAAAGGACACCGTGGAGGAAGAGCAGGAGATGCTGTGAAGGCGTGCTCTCCGGCGTCTCCCATCCTCACTGGTACTCCGAGTGTTGGAGGGAACGTGGTACTAATAATACCGACTAAGCCTGGAGGTTCTGGCTTAAAAAGACAAAGTTTCATCACTGGGAGTCGGAATGTTCACCAAGTGCTTCAGGACACATTTACTTCCAGACTGCTCTTAAGCACCATCTGGAAGTCTGTCTGTGTGAGGTGGTTTATTCAAGAGTTAGAAGAGACCAGCTCGCAGTGAGGGCCCGAGAAGAGGAAATGTGGTCTGACGAAGCAGACCTTCAGTGGTGCAGTATTCCCGAGTCTGCATCAGTGTCTCGGGTATGTTCAAGAGCTGGGGTGAAGGGCTGGGGGCAGCTCAGAGGTCGAGTTCTTGGCTAGCATGAGGAGGCGTACTGGAATCTCCAGTACGGGGGGAAGCACAGTGTTCTCAAAGGTGAACCGAGCGTGTCTCACCCGTAGACCCACCTGCACTGTGCGCTACGGCGCCTCTTACGTCTAACAAGGATGTATTTCCAACTTTTCTTTCATACTTTTGCTTTGTCAAATATGAGTTTCTTTGTCTGAAAACTAACCCGAGATGACAGAAGCAATGGGGAGCTGACATAACATACACCAAGGTGTTGAGCCCCCAGAAGAGTTCAATTACAACTGTCCAATAAAATATCTTCTGCGCATGGGCCTGCAAGTGTTCTTCAAAAAAACATGGGTAAATATCTGAAGTGTGAGATACTTAGCAGGCAAAGAACAATTATGAGCATCTTTCATTAATGCTTGTTTTTACTGGAGGACCAAAGAATTTTAATAGATCAGTGATGCTATTTTGAACTGTATTTTGCTTAAAGTGTACACAGTGAGGAAAAAGCTCAGCATTTTTTTTCTTCTAAGTAACCAAACGGGAGACGATTGCGGCTGAGTTTCCATCTCTGTGGATCAGTCTGTGTCTTCACCCAGTCTTAATTTTCAAGGACAACAGGCAAACAGCCCATTTTGCTTGGGTTCTGGGATTAATTATAATTAAGTCAGGGCTAGCACCCATCTTTAAACAAAGACACAGATGGTTAAACAGCAAGTTTTTCTTCAGTGTTATGACTATTTCTTTATACAAAGTCAAATATTAGAATTGCTTATTTGAAAGTATATTTCCAAGAAATGAGTGTGAAAATTATTCCATTCTGATATAAAATTTCTACCATCCAGAATCAAGAAAACAAGAAATCAATTTTTATTGAGTTCCTTCTGCATACTCAGGAGTAGGTGGCTACTTGTAAATAGCTTGAATAAATCACTTCTGCTCACTAGAGTCCCATTATTATCACTATGAACTACAGCTTCAATGGAATGAGGAAAAGCAGACAGACAGATCCCAAACAGATCGAAGCTACTGGCCTAAATCTGATGGCTATTAGATCACAAAACATACTGCTTGACATCCTACCATTACTGTGCAGGGAAAGAAATTAAACCCCGATGCAGTGAGGGTGAACCCAAAGTGCAACCCCAAACGCACTTATTTATCACAAAGTGCCAACACTGCAATTAAACCTGAATACTGAGTTTTAGTTTAGAAAAAAACAACTCCTACATTAACATCTGTTGCCTTAAAAGAAAAACAGTAGCACGGTGCCACAGGTGTGCAACACTGCTCTAGTGGGAGTCAGTGACAACTCACTATCATTTGTTTTTCTGGATCTTTATACCTGTCTGTACTCCCAACTCCTTTTAATCAAGCAAAATTAAATTACAAAGTGTATAACAACAGAACCAAACAGAACTTTCCATCAGTACACCTGACCTATATTTTGCCCTCCACAAATGTATGTCCAAAACATATGTAAATGGCAGTATCTAATTCCTTCAGTGTCATCAGATATGAACTGATCTTGCTTAGCCACTTTGTCTAGGCACAGTGACTCAAAGATAAATATGAGACTTATTCAAAGGATTCCACCAGGTCCCTTGTGCTACCTCATACAGCTTATTACACAGGTTATCTAATTCTTCCACACTGAAGTGGAATTTAATAAAGACAATGTCGAAATACAAGATTAGGCTACACATCATCCATTCTATTCTTCTTTGAGCCTCTCTGGGCCTTCGTTACCCCGGCTGGAAAGCCCAAAAGGTTCTGTTGTAAAGAGTAAAGGAAATAAAACCTTAAAAGCAATGTGTATTTTGTAAAGTAGCAGAGACTTGTGAGTTGTTCATATGCTCTCACATTTTGAGTATCTCCTGGAGAGAGCCGGGTCTTATTAATCTTTCTTTTCCTGATGACTAACAGTTTCTGGAACTTAAAAAGGGGATTAATGATGGCTTCCTAAATAGAATTGTTAAATGAGTTCCTTCTCTCCCACCTAATAAGAGTTCTAATCCTTCAGTGTTATACATTATAAGTCTTTAATCTCATAACTAAGATAGTCTTTGGTAAAAAACAAATCTACCCTTAAAATTCAATTCCGAGTAAGCTCTTGATCTTTGTGTGTGTGTGTTATATGGTCCTAGCAAGACTCTGTTTGCCTAAAAGTAGACATCGTGTGTTACTCCTTTTGGGTTTGATATAACACAATGTTTGGCATGAGAAAAGGACTTAATAGGAAATAACGATAATTTCTTTATTGTTTCACTATTTACGAAGCTTTAGACCTTTGAGGGAGAGTTTAGTGAAATCACCACAGACATCTAAAACTGCTGGTGACAATGCCGTGTGCAATGTCATCAAACCACTCCTCATGTCTTAAAAGAATTAACACAGTAATTTGCTTGTCCATAATGTCAGCCTGATGTAACCCTGAAGTTGGAGGGTGTGACCTGTGACAAATGGGCCTGAGTCAAGGATGAGATTTCCTTAGGGAGGCTTTACTGACTTAGTCACAGAGGAAGTGAATATGCAGGACTCACATCAGCCTTTCTCTTCCGAACATCCAAGGGCAGACTTCCTGTGACCACTTCACGCCAACCCGGTCTGTACGCTCCACAGCACAAGCATGGCACGGGTATTGTGGATTTTAAAGGCAATTGATGAAACAGATATTAACTGCTTGGTGGAGGGAAACTTTAAAGATGAATGATCCATCATCCAAGTTTATTTTCAAAAGATACTACATTTTGTGTTTTTCTTAGAAATCCCCGGCACAGGTACAGCACTTCATGGTCTTACCTTCCTTCCTAATAAATGTCTAAGGAAAAAGAACATGACAATCACAAGTAATCTGGTAGGATGTAGAGTAAGTAAATGAATTCACTGTTAAGATATCACTTTCTCCCCAGTTCAATAAAACCATTACAAGATTAGGTGTGAATCAAAAAAAGTATATTAACTACAAACTTTAATACTTTTCATATGTAACAAATTACTAGCTAACCACTCTAGGACCATTCACTCACTGCAAAAGCATAGTGCCTGTCACAGAGAAAGAAAATAAGTGCTACACGTAGTTCAAGCAAATTTACATGAAAATCTGTGTCAAAGAATCTGAATTTCAAGTCCAGCAAAACCAGATGTTAATCAGTGGCTCATTTGTACTATCTGAATAAATTATTGATCCCACATCCTTGACAGAAAAGTATCCCTTTGTTTCTCCCACTAACCGCTTAATAAGATTTATAGCCCAATATAAAATTTAACTACTGATTGGTACACACACACACAAAAGAAGATCTGATGAATTATACCTCATTCCCCTGAAAATTACAGCCAAATAGTATTTAAAGGCTAAGAATCTTGACTAGCAGCTATTTCCCTGCATGTCCTTTACACAATTTGGGACACAACTTGTGCTCTCATCCAATTGACTTAAAATATTAATGGAATTTCCTATTACCAATAAAAGGAAACTAGGTTTTGGAGATCAAGTGTCTCACTGAGAACAAATGGAGCTACATACAATATTTCATAACATCTTTTCAAATATACTTTTAAAACAATGGCAAGGCACTAAAAAATCATCAACTCAGAAGTAGAGGAGGAATCAACAAACTATGCTGGAAATATTAAATATCCGCATCCAAAATATTCATGTTCTTATCTCACAACACACACAAAAATTAATTCCAAATGGATCAGAATATAAAAATAAGAACTAAAAATATAAAACTCTTTGAAGTAAACAGAGGGAAAGCCCTACAACACTGGATTTGGCAGTGGTTGCCTAGATATGATACCAAGTCAAAATATAAAATTTGGGCACGAAAGAACGCTATCAACAGAGTAAAAATGTAACAGAATTTTGGGGACTGAGGGAGTATTTTCAAATCACATATCCATTACTGGGTTAATGTATAAAGAACTCCTACAATTCAACAGCAACAAAATGGGCAAGTTCAAAAATGGAGAAAGGACTTAAATAGCCATTTCTCTGCCCAAAAAGTAACTATTCCTGCATAACACATTAAATCAAATAGAGTGGCTTAAATCAACAATTGTATCACATTCATGGATACCTTGGGTCAGGACAGTGGAGAGAAGATGAAGTTCATGGGTAGCATCTGAGGCCACAGCTGGGTGTCTCTATTCCTCCAAAAAGATAAAATGCGTGGCTCTTATGATTTCTCCATCATGACTCCTACGCACAGTGGCAAATTCCATCACAAACACTGTGTTTCCTGGAAAAGCACAGAGCTCGTGCTATGGGCATCCAATTCTCACAAACTTGACTTTCAGACATCTCACATCCTCTTGCCCAATCTTACAGGCCCAGCCCAAATCTAACCTGACTCCTCAGCTTTCCTTAAAATGTCCACACACAATATAAATATAGCAAAGATAGACAGATATAGATATAGATATTCAGATGGGAAGCTGTAAGTCCATGAACGAGTTTACAGAATCTTTTCTGTGGAGGAAGATGGGGAGGGGTGAGAAGAAATGTTGGGCATGTCATTCAAAGCAAATATGAATTCTTTGTATCTTGCATATTTCATTAAAACTCACTAATTCTGCTGCCAATTGCAAATGGTCTGGAAAGACTAAGGCAGCACTGACAGAGCTGAACAATAGGCTATGAAGAGCCTCTTACTGCTAAATCTGTCAGAATCGCAGTTCTGACTAGGACAGAGAGAAGCACAAGGCTGAAAACTGTCTCAAAGGATGAAACACGTCACTTTCATAAGCTGCGTAAAGAGAATGTTTTAATGTGGTAGAATTATCATTTGGGTTGTGGGTAAATACAGTACCTCTTTCCCCTTAGTGCACTGTCCTGAAAATCACATTCAAAATTATGAAATCACCTGCGAGTCTCCATTAAATCTGGTAATTATTTTTTTAGAAATAATTTTTATATTTATTTTATATTTTTATATTTATATTTTATATATTTTTTAGAATAACTCTGATCTTTTTCCTTTAGGACAAATACAATGAATCTGTGGTTTATTAACGACATTCTAACACATATTGCTTACTTGAAAATACTTATTGAATAGTAATTTCATAAAACAAAAACTGCTTTGCCAGCTTACTTTATTTCAGGATTCAAGTCAAATTTTCATTTTCAATAAAACTTCAATTAATGCAAACAGCTTGGATTATTTTAAAAACAGACAAACTCTTCAGTTAACCCTCTGCCTAAGTAAACTTTTCCAGGTGTGCTGTGTTATGACTATGTGTGCTTAGCTTTGTTTCTTTCTTTGAATAAATCAGAAAAAGGAAAAAGGTAGGGAGGGGAATCTGATAATCACACTTAATCTACAGCAGGCTGCCATATGTCACTTTTTGTTCTGTGCTGGTTCATTGGTTATTCATGAATTAACTACTTGAAAAGTGCTATATTTATCTTGACAGCCACAAAGCTGTCATTTCAGTTTCAAGTACACCCGCCTTTGTTTTCACTAGACACAGTTTTGGAAGAAAAGGCTCTGTGTAGCTGGCACTGCCAACACTACAATATAAGTATTAAAAACCTATGAGACATAATATGATGAGTTTCCACACTGCCACCAGCTTGTACTTTACTATCATGTTTGAAGACTGTTACAACAAAGGAAAAACGAAGCAGTCAGCTCTGAGCCTCTGGCCTCAGAATTTCCAGAGGCCCAATCCTATTCCCCCCGCCTGTGTTTCTTTATCAATGGTCTTAGTGTTTCCATTTCTTTTCTTCTTTACTACATGCTTGTTCCAGGCAGTATCCCCGGCTATTAACTTACCCCCTTCCTCAAAGCTACCAGTTTCCTCTGCTCCCCAGAATGCATGACCTCAGCTCCAGCTGGGAATCTGCCCTATAGTGAGCTTCTTTTCCCACCCACAGACACCACTGAGACGACTGCACGGATCGTTCCAGTTCCAACGTGTCAGCCGGGGCTGTAGCTAGAACAGACATGTCTCAAGAGCACAAAAGGAGGCACACCTAGGTGCTCAGGGTTCGGGGCGGGGACAGAACGACTGGGGTGGCAGTGCAGGGAGGGTACCTTTCATTACCATTAGACATGAGTGGCTGGAAAACAAACATCTTAAAGTGCTTCTTGAAGGCTTCAAGCTTAAAACTACCACCACAAATCCATCGTATTTGTCCTGAAGAGGAATGATCAGAGACAGAGAGTAATTTAAAACAAAAGTAGATGCATATGTGCACGCACGCATTCTAAACATTCTTTGAATATCTTGAAAAATAAAAGAGCACAGTGAAATCTCTATTTCCAAACTACTGGAATTTGAAAGTTTTATGAAAATAAAAAAAAAAAACCCATAATGGTAAATTTAACTTTTCTTAGGCTTATCAGTAATTCTGCCATGTAATATCAAAAATATAGGCTATAAGTTCTTCAGCAGTTAGTGACTGAAGCTAAAGATCTAATCCAAAGAGAAAACAGCACTTCATCAATATGCATGCCTGCATATTTTACGTCATTATCTTTCGAGGATTCCAAGTCTTAAAATGGCTTTCTAATTCCGGAACGTGGCTTGCACATGTACCTCCAGAAACAAGAAAATGAAGCAGAGAGCTGATACTTCGGAACTCCGTTATGATGTAAGGCCAAGTCATCAAATTCCTAAAGTAATTAATGTATGAGATCAGCGCTTATTACACCTAAGAAAACAAAAGATGCAAATACAGCTCGTAATAGTCTTACGATCACTTAAAAACATTTAACTGAAGCTCCACATCAGTACAGAACTGCTGTAGAGGCCTCTGGAAGCCCAAAACCTGCTGATTCCCTGTGTCTCTGAACTTTCCCGAGTGTATCACCGCTTCCTCGGTCTCGTAGATAAAACTCCTTTCAGCCCACCTCCATTCATCAGAACGAAGTTCAACTGCAGATACAACAAACCCAGAAGTGGAAAACAGACAAAGCCAAAGGGCTACCCAAGATAAAAACCGATTATATTCTCACAGAAGAGACGACAAGCTGAAGTCGGCCCGGCTGGGAGCAGCTCAGTGTCCGTGAGGCGCTTTCCCCGTGGCACGTTAGTGACGTCAACGTGTGCCTTCCACTTTACGGTCCAAGACGGTTGCGTGAGCTCTGGCTGTCATGTGCACATAACCAGTGAAAAAGTGAAGTGGGGCTCAATCCTTCTAGTAACACTCTCTAGAATTTGCATGCAACGCTTTCACTTTCACTTTCTAGTCCAAATCAAATATTACAGCCAGATCTAGCTCTAAAAAGAAATGGAAAGTGCAATCTTTTTTTCCTCACTGAGCAACAATGTGCCCAGGTGATCAATTAGGTTTCAATCCTCTAAAACAAGAAAGTGGACGCTGAGCTGGCACAGCCGATCCTCCACGCTACCTGTCTCTCTGTTTGCTCAAGGCCTCTCAGCTCTTTATCACTATTTGGCTTAGGCCACCTCGATTGGGATGACCGTAACTCACACCAGCATCACCTATGCCTACAACAGCAGTGGTGAACCTATAGCATGTGTGTTACTGTGTTTTCTTTTAAGCAAAGTGTGTTGACATATGAGCTGTTTTCTCTAAACTAAAACTCAGTACTTTTAATTGCAGTGTTGACACTTTGTGACAAGTAGTTTTGGGGTCCAAGTTTGGCATTACATTACAACAGGTCTCCAACTTACAGACATTCGAATTACACCTTTTGCAGATACTAATGGACACACACTACAAACACTCATAGACACTCATAAACACAAACAGATCGTGGAAGTAGCTCACATGTCTCCAGGACACTTTCACAGGTGTGCAGTTGTGTGCTTACTGCACAGTACCATAGTGTACAGTAGTAAAATCAGTCAGGAACTTATTGTATTTTTGTGTTTGGTTTCTTATACTATATATACATTGTACATTTGTGTTAAAGGTGTATAAGTTTCAGTTTGTTGGACTTAAGATCAAACCTGACTTATAAACACTCTCCCAAAAGAGAACGTATTCATAAGTCAAGGACTTACCATAACTTTGAATGGCTGGGAGAGCCTACTGTTGCTAAATTATATCACAACAATCCATTGGCACTTCTGAAAAGTTGAGTCAACACCAATTCTTTTTAATCTTTTATTTTAAATGTAAGTCTCTGCCTAGTTTCATCAATGTTCACTGTGGATTGAGTTTGGATACTGACTCAGAATTTTTTTCCAATAAAACTATCTTCAATGGAGTATTATTCTGCCATTAAAAATGATAAGATTGAGTCATTCATACTTAAATGGATGTACCTTCAAGACATTCTCATAAGTGAAATAAATAGGTCACAGATGTGTAAACATCGTATCTTTTCTCTGCTATGAGAAAATGAAGATCTAAATGAGTTCTAGTATATAAGGTAGATATTGTGAAATAGAAAATATTTAAAAGGAAATAAGGTGTGGGGGTAAATAATGAGGGGGAAAGAATATGATAATAAATAAAAGGAAATAAAACTTATGTGTATCGGGAGTGGGGGGTTGTAGGGCGGGTGGGGGAATGGGAAAAAATGAGAATCAAGTCATGTCATATACTGGTACAAACTCTCAATGTTGAATGTGATGATGATGTGTATATATAATATACCAATAAAGATTTAAATTTTTTTTTTTTTTTTTTTTTTGAGACAGGGTCTCACTTTGTGGTTCAGGCTGGCCCAGAGCTCAGCCTCCAACTCACATCACAGCAATCTTCCTACCTCTGCCTCCTGAGTGCTGGGATTACAGGCATGAGCCACCACACGCCCGGCACTGTGGTATGTGGTACTGGTTGTTGCTGGGCGTGAGTCTCCACACCCAGTATTGTACGTGGTTACCGGGGATCGAACCCGGGTCCTTGCGCTTGCAAGACAGGCGCCGGAACCACTGAGCTAACTCCTCGGCCCCCTGGCCCCTTTTTGACAATTTGCTGGATTCTGTTTGTCAATATCTTACTAATGATTTTTGTTTATCTGATCATTAGAGGGATGGGTTTGTTGTTCTCTTTTTTGGTTGGATCATTCTCTGGTTTTGGTAAGAGAGAGTAATGCTTGCTTCCAGGAATGAAAAACAGCAGCAACAGGTCATCTCTAAATTTCTTGTGGAATTCAGCAGGGAATCTGTCAGAACTTGGGCTTTTCTTTTTTGGTAAGTTTTTAATTACATCTTCAATTTCATTGACTAATACTAGTTTATTTAGAAACTTTTATCTTCTTGATTCAGCTTTGGTAATTAATATAAGTCTAGGAATCTATTTCTTCCATGTTTCTTATCTTATTAGAATACAGGTTCTCAAAGTAAGATTGATATTCTTCTGGATTTCCCCAGGACTTGTTCTTATTTTACCCTTTTCATTCATAATCAAGTGGGTTTGAATCTTTCTTTCTTTCTTTTTTTTTTTGAGAAGGTTGGCTGAGGGTTTGTCAATTTCATTTAATCTTTCAAAGAAACAACTCTTTGATACATTGATTCTTCATGTGTGTGTGTGTGTGTGTGTGTGTGTGTGTGTGTGTGTGTGTAAGTCTTCACTGTATTAGTTTTTGTTCTGATTTTTATAATTTCTTCCCTCATGTGAGCTTTGGACTGGACTTGCTCTTTTTTTTCTAGAAGTTTAAGATTTAACATTAGGTTGTTTATTTGAGCTTGCTGTATTTTTCTGACATGAGAATTCACCACCAAAAATTTCCCTAGTAGGCTTGCTTTCATTGCATCTCACAAATTCTGGCATATTGTATTGGCATTATCATTTAATTGCAGGAACTGTCTAATTTTGTCTTTAATTTCATCTGTGACCCATGCATTGATTATTTAAGTGGGTGTTATTTAATTACCATGGGTTTATGAGGTTTTTATGCTTACTTTTGCTTTTGATTTCCAATTAATTGTTCTACGATATGATAATAGTCATGGGATAATTTCAGTTCCTCCATTTTTTTTTTTTTTTTTAAACAGGGTCTCACTTTGTAGTTCAGGCTGGTCCTGAGCTCAGCCTTGAACTTGCAGCAATCCTCCTGCCTCTGCCTCCCAAGTGCTGGGATTACAGGTGTGAGCCACCATGCCTAGCATTGTGGAATGTGTTTACCTGGGATCAAACTAGGGACCTTGCACTTGCCAGGCAGGTGCCAGGTTGCCTGAGCTAAATCTCTGGCCACTTCCACTTTTATTTAAGCATATTTTATGAGCTAGTATAGGGTCCATGTTGCAGCTGAGAAAAATGATGTTCTGATGCTGTAAGATGGAATACTCTGTAGACATCTACTAAGTCCACTGCTTCAAAAGTTTGGTTCAGTTCTGATATTTCTTTATTGATTGTTTTGGTTAGTCAACTTGTGACAGTGGGAGTGTTAAAGTCCCCCATTTCAATTGTATTAGCCCTTACTTGATTTTCAATGCTTGTTAACATCTGTTCTATAGAGTTGGGTGCACTGGCACTTGATGCATATGTATTGGTGACTGTTACCTCCTTTTCTCTTTACAAGGATGTACTGACTATCTCTCTTAGTCTTGGCTTGAAATTCAATTTGTCTACAAACAGAAAAACAAATCCTGCTTTTTTCTAGATTTCTGTCACATGAAATATTGTTTTTAATCCTATGACTTTCAGTCTATGAATTTATTTTGAATTAAATGTGCATCTCACATTTAATGCAGCATACTGTTGGATCTTGTTTCTTGGTCCATTCTGCCAGTCTATTTTGATTGCTGAATAGAAACCATTTAGATTGCTGGTTTTAACTGATAGGCATTGATTTATCTTTGTCATGTTATTTTCCTCTTACTGGTTACCCTTTTTTTGCCCTTTGTTTAATTAATTACTTGCCTTGCCTCACTGATTAACTCTATTAGAGTTTGTGGAGTTGTAGTGCACATTATTTCTTTTTAGAAAGTTTTTCAGAACACTGGAGTGCTGGTTTAGTGATCATAAATTTCTTCAGGTGTTGTTTATCATGAAAGTAGCTTATTTCTTCAATTTTGAATTCAATTCAATTTTGAAAGATAGTACTGTAGGGTACATCAACTTGAGTTGGAGGTTGTTTTCTTTTAGGGCTTAAAATACTTCATTGCAAGTGCTCCTTGACTTAGAGGTTTGCATTAAGAAGTCCACTGTGATGCTGTTGGGCTTTCTTTTATATGTGATTTGTTTCTTCTGTCCAACAGCTTTTAATGTTCTTTTCCTGTGTTGAGTTTCTAGAATCTTGACTATTATATGCCTTGCTTTTGTTTTAACTTACAGCTAATTAGAGTTTTATATGCCTCATTTAGGTATATGTCAATTTCTTTTTCCATGTTTTGGAAGTGTTCTGCCATTACTTCTGTGAACAGGTTTTTTTTAATGTCATTTGGGCTATCTCCTGTCTTTTCACTGACTTCAATCAATTTTGTGTTATTCTTCTTTGCATCTTCCAGTGGATATTGGATTGATTTTTCATGGTCCTTTGCTATTTTTAAGAAATCTTTCTCTTCATGATCACTAACTACAATCTTGTCTGCTATTTTTGATACTCTGTTCTTGTACTGACTCATTTTGCTGCATATACTTTCATTGGAATTTTAATTTCCTGGGCATCTGATTGAACAGGTTTCATGGATTCTGTTTCTTTCCTATGTTGGGTATTTATGATTTCCATCATTTCCCTAATCGCCTCTATTTTTTAAAATCTACTCTAGAGTTACTAATTATGTCTTTCATGATGATCACCATTTCTGTAGTTATCTGAGAGATTATTTTGATTTATTTTTTTCTAGAGCCTCACTCATCTCTTTTGTTGCTTCCTCGTTTACCACTTCAGAGAGTTCAGGTGGGTAGCTTTCAAACTGTTCCACTTTGTTGCTCCCTAGGTTTTCCTTTGATAAGCTAGATGTCTGAGGCTGCATCTCGTTTTCTGTTTTTAGTTTAATTGCTGGGATGATGCTTATAAATTAGTTATGATACACACCTTTACTGTTTAAGAAATGACTGTTTCTCAGAGACGTCCTCCAGGTGATTAGACAACTGATTAGAACAATTATGTCACCTGGCTAAAGTAGTATAATCATTAATAACAATCACGTCAAACACAGCCTAAAGAGTGACACACTGTGATAACTATTAATTTGCCAAATTTAACTATATTTGTAGTTATATAATATAATCTAAAGCCAGAAAATTGTATATAATAAATGTCTTCAATTTGGCAATTTTATCCTCAGGGGAGAAAACTGTAAAAGGGGTTGCGGGAAAAAATAGAAAGATAAAAAAGAAAGAGAATATAAACAAGGCTGGAGGACAAAGGAAGATTATATGAACTCTGGGAAATTGATAAAGAATATAAGTAAGAAAGAGAGAAAGAACAAAAGAACAAAAAATGAAACTAGAAATAACAATGATATACATGAAAATGAGAACAAATAATCAAGAAAAAAGAAAAAAAAACAGAAGCAAAAAAAAGAAAAGAAGAAAAAGTCTACTTCAGGGCGTGTCTCTGCTGTCATCAATAGACCGAGTGAGTAGACAGACCAGATCCATGTTGATTAATCCTAGAGTTCCAGCCACAGATTTATGGAAGGGTATTGGATAATCCCAGCCAGTCGTATATACAGTTCCACTAAAGTTCAGGCTGGTTTCTGGCTATGAGGCTAGGACCTGATCTGTTTAGTTTACAATACTGCATGTCCCTCCTGCTGGCTTGAATTTGTCTGCTGACTTGAATTCAGCTACTTGACTTCCTGCTAACATGAACTAAGTTCTGCCTCATCCTGACACTGGAAGCCGCTAGATTCAGACAGCTTTTGCTGCTCTGAGCTCAGCTGGCCCCTATCCAAGATGGCTGCCAGCCAAATGCCCTCTCCTGGAGGATATCTCAACCCAGATAACTCACCAGCCACTGCAGTCTGCCGCATCCACTGCTCTGTTCCACTGGTGCATTTCTCTGTGGAGGGCGCTGGCGTTGCCAGTAGTCACCATGTGTTTGCAGGTTTGAGCTACGTGTTCCACACAGTGAGTCAGGGATAAGGGAGAAAGAACCACTTGCCACTTCCTTATTTTGTGTTGAGGTTTCTCTCTTCATTCTCTCCATGGGTTTCAACTTTTACCTCAGATCCTAGCTGGTTCCTGGGGATACACTTTCTTCCTTCTCTTCTTCATGTTGATTTATTTCAGCATCTGGACACTAACCCTCAGAGAGGCTGCTTCTCTGTTGTTCACCAATCAATTTTTCTTTTTTTTTTTTTTGAGACAGGGTCTCGCTTTGTGGTTCAGGCTGGCCCTGAGCTCAGCCTCCAACTCACATCACAGCAATCCTCCTGCCTCTGCCTCCCGAGTGCTGGGATTACAGACATGAGCCACCACACCCGGCACTGTGCTATGTGGTACTGGTTGCTGCTGGTCGTGAGTCTCCACGCCCAGTATGGTATGTGGTTACTGGGGATCGAACCGGGGTCCTTGCACTTGCAAGACAGGCGCCGGAACCACTGAGCTAACTCCCCGGCCCTCACCAATCAATTTTAAATAGCCAGGGGAGTGAGAAAAAAATTGGTGTTGCACCAAGTCACAATTATGTTGTTTATTAACCTAGTAGATGTATTATCCATACATTGGCCAACTGGGCTGTCAAATGTGCCCTTTGGTCTGCTGAGCATGTCAGCTCTATAAAACAGGTAACCATTATTAGATAAGAAACAAGCATCTGCCTCCATTATTAGATAAGAAACAAGGTAGATATCACAGCCATAAACTTCTCCATTTGTGATTATATAGGTGGTTTCTCTCATGAAAATTGTGAGGTAATGAAACAATTTCTTGAGTGTAAGAGGGCAAGGCACTTAGGAACACCAAGTCACTATATGACTGAATTTTCTGGAAAGTCACAGCCCACAACAAAACAATTTCAAAAATGGATGTATCCTCTTCAGGTTGTAGTTTATAAATACAAAGAGCAGATATTGAGGATCTGTGTCATAAAGATGGCCAAAGGTGACGGGGTGGATGGCTTCACAGTAGGTTGTTTCATCCAAAGATCTAGCTAAGAACACAGAGTGAGGAGACATAAGGAAATCAAAGTAGCCGGTGAAACAAATAGGCAATGACAGAAGGGGGAAAGGGAAGGTCAGGATCTTTTTCTGAGTGGTATAAATGCTTGTTATTTGTTTTCTCTGTGTATCATAACACATTCCCACAAATTTAGTGGCTTAAATTAATTTAAGTTTATTATTGTAGAGTTTTGTTAATCACAAGTCCAACATTGATCTTACTAGGAGGAGATCAAAGCACTGAAAGATATATTTTCTGAGGCTGCTTGGGAAAATATTTCTTTAGCTTTTCCGGCCTTGGAGGCATTTCCTGGGCACATAGCTTCTCCCTCCAGATTCAAAACTAGGAATTCCCAACTTTCCAACTTAGTCCTTCGCCCACAGCAGTCTCTCTAGTTCCCTCTTCTTTCTTCTTCCACTTTTAGAAACCTAGGACTGCACTGGGCCTATGGGCTTAACTCCAGAAAATCCCCAAAATCAAATGATGAGTAAGCTCCATTCCCATCTGCCAAGCAACCTAACATTTTCACCAGTTGCCAGGACTAGGGCACAAACATCTTTAAGGGATCATTATTCTGCCTATCACCCTGCCTTTACTGCTGCCCACAGGAATTTCTCCACTGGTTTGAATGGATAAAGCAGTACTGATCAGGAGAATAACAGCAGAAGCCGCGGGAAAAATGCAATCACTGTGCTTCCACACCTATGCGTACAGACCTACCAGCAAGGCTGCCACAAAAGCATCAGCAGTTACACAGGCTGGACTGGCTCAGAACAGACTGGCTGGAATCATTAGTATCAAGTAGAACAGGCCTAGAAGTAAGTACAGGCCAGGTTAGACTGCAGAGTCTAAGGGGTAGCACTGGCTCTAGCACTATCTGTAAGGTCTTAGGCAAGCCACTTATGGGTCTTTCCTGACCTATATGTAAAAGTTGATCAATTCTAAAATATTTTCTAAAGGCCCTTCCAAGTGTAAATTGTATGAAGTCATGTGATGAAAGGGGGAAAAAAAGAAACTAGAAATTTATTCTCCTTAAATTTGAAACCAAGGTTTAGCATCCCATCTTCCCATGGGAAGACAGAGTAGAAAATAGACTTTTCTGTTTTGAAATTAGATAAATTATACCTTAAACACAGTAAGTACATGGAAAGTATATGCAGTAAGTGACTACAGCATTTTCAACACTTGATTTTTAACAATCTATTTAAATAAAAAGAGACAAAAGCTGATAAATTTTGAGGATTTTAACAATTAAAATATATAAAGTAGTATTAAACATTCAGAAGAAAAACTACAAAAAATTTAGGTTACTCAGTCTTTAGTGCTGCGGAAGAAAGATTGAGAACGCCACAGAAATCAGGTCTTAAGAAACAGAAAGTTTCATTCAGAAGTAGTTATGAGTTATGAAACTAATAATCAACAAAATATCTTGCAATATAACTTTAAAAATTAATCAAGTGAGTAGCCATTCTACAAGATTGTCAAATAATATTTTTGAAGATTAAGTATACTGCTTACTTTGGCAGCATGTATACTAAAAAAAAAAATTATTTTAAAAGATCCTGTATAAATGTGTCAAAGGAATACTAAGAAGTAGAAAGAAGTCTGCCTAAAAATAAAGGGAAATGTCTTCAAAATAGCAATTAAGGTTGCTATTGATCTCAATAACACTTTATTGATCTCAATTAACACTTGTATAAAAACTAGTAAAGTTCCTTGAAGAATTCAGAAATAAGTGTATCTGGGTGATATATACCATAAGAGAGCACTATAGTGTTACAAAGATATTTCTGTTCTAAACAATGAATATGTAAAACAAGTTTTTTATTTTTATTTTTATTTTAGCTTTTTGAGACAAGGTCTCCCTTTATAGTTCAGGCTGACCCTCAACTCACTTTATAGCCCAGGCTAGCCTTGAACTCCAGGCAATCCTCCTGCCTCTCTGCCTTCCAAGTGTTGGGATTACAGGCATGAGCTACCACATCCAACATTGTGGTATGTGGTACCGAGGATTGAACTGAGGACCTTGTGCTTGCTAGGCAGGCACCAGAACCACTGAGCTAATTCTCTGGGCCTGTAAAATGAACTTTTGCACAGTCAACATTTAAGGATATTGTATCAGATTTAGAGATAAAGTATTTACAAAGTGACCACAGACTCTAAATTATAATTCAGGTGACAATGGATTAAAAGTCTGAAGACTTGAGCCCCAAGGTCCCTACGACCTCTGAAGGTCTAGCTTTGCTCATCTATAAAGTGACAAGAATAATATTTCAGAAGATGACAGTTATGTTCATATTTTTCACTGATAGCAAATATTAGTAAATGAGGATTACTGCCCAAAGACAAAAAGGAACAATTTTATTTTAGAAAGTAATACTAAATGTTGAAACCTGCCATTGAGAAGGCCTGCAAATTAGTTTCCTAGCCCTTGAAAGAACTATTTTGAGGGAGCAGTTTTAGGCTCACAGTAAAACTGAGCATTAAGTACAAAGATCCCATGTACCTCATCCCCTACACACTCACTCCCACACAGTCAGCATCTACACCAGACGAGAACATTTGTTATAACTGGTAAATCCACACTAACTCAACATTACACCTGAAGTTCACAGTTCACAGTCTAGTTCACTGTTTGCAGGGAGTGGAGGATACATTACTAGAGACTGCCTTCTATTTCTTCTTAGGGCCTTCTCCCTAAGCTACAATCCCAACCCCTCTTAATTTTTTTTTAAAGACATGGTCTTGCTAGATTGCTCAATAGCTAAATTGATCAGGCTGGGCTCGAATTTATAAGCCTCCTGTGTTAGCCCCCCCGAGTGCTGGGATTATAGGCATGTATAACCATGCAGGTCTGTCTTATGGCAGTAGTACACATATTCTAAGATTAGATTCTGAGATTAGTACAATGAAAATGTCTCCACCATTACAGTAGCACAGAAGAATTCATTGCCCTAAATATCCTGTCTTTTTACCTATTCTTCCCATCCTCTTCCCAATCCCTGGTAATTGTTGATTATTTTACTAAAATTATATTTTAACAAAAGCTTACCTGGGAACATGATCATTTAACATATTAAAACAAAAAAAAAAACAAAAACAAAAAAAACAAAAAAAACAGGGTCACTATGTAGTTCAAGTTGGCTCTAAACTCACCATGTAATCCAGGCTGGCCTCAGACTCACTGGGATCCTCCTACAGGATCCTCCTGGTAAAGCAACACCACACTCAGTCATCCAGCGTTTTAAACTGTCTTCACTTACTACCACACAATATCACACAGGACCTGAACTATGTCACTATTTTAAAACAGAATGGAACAGAGATATGGATGATTACGTTCCACTCAAAACACTTAATAAGATATTGATGTTTTTATATAACTTATAGTGTATTCATCTGAACTTTGACAATTTTTAAAGATACAGTACAATGCAACTATGTATGCTGAATGAAAACCAAGAAGAAATATACTTGCCTTATTTCTCCCAATGTTCATTAATAGTTATGAGGTTATTTTCAACAGATCCTAAAGACATATCTAAAACAGTCTGGTATTTCCGGCTCCTAACAGTGATGAAGAGCTTCATCATAATGTCCTACAGTTTTTACCATCTAGCTTTCTCCCAAGAAATGAGAAATGAAGAAGTTCATTGTGTGGTTCAATCTATGAATCCAAAATTCATATCTTTCTTTTTTTCTTTTAAATGGCAGTGGTCAAAACAGTGGAATTGATGTTTGCCAGCACCCGAAGCGGGAGCTGATAATTTACATCTACTCAATGTATTTCATAGTTAAGAAAAACTTGGCTGATTATTCTAGAGCTCTTCCTTGAATCATATCTATCTTATACTGTTTTATAATCCTTCCCTTAGACCCCAGACAACAATCAAGCAGCTGTGAGGATCTTAAATATTCTTTGCCAAATGGCCAAGGTCCTGTCACCCAGAGGTGACAGATTCATTTGCCAAAACAGATCACCTTCTATCATGCAGGGGTACAGCTGAAGTAAGCACAACAGAAAAGGCCAGACTCTTAGGTCTCCAACCACAGGAAGCTGACCACTTTTCAAATTAAAAATAAAGAAGTTATCTTGGATTTTAGAAGTCCACTTTTAAGTAACCCATGTACCTTACAAGAAAAACAGACCATATCATAGCTAGAACTACAAAACCTACAGCCAGTGCATGGAGTACTTTGACATGAAGAGATCTACCTGTTGTTCAAGGGAAGCAGAATGCAGTTCTTTGTAAAAGTGAGACATACTAGGCAGAGGGGATAGTGTAAGGGAGGGGTGCAAGTGCCAGCTTCTGGATGTCTATGCTCACTTCATGATGTGGACAGTTACACACTTTTCTATTTTATAATCCCATAATACTCTTTTATAAGGTTCAACCAAAAACAAAAATCAACACTTACTAACAAGAAAAAAGAATCACGGGTATAAACAGGCAACCCACAGGATGGAAAATCCAAAGACACCCACCCACTGTTTCCAAACTCCAAGACCTCTTTCCTGATTGCTGATGAAATGTATATTTATCAGTCCCAATTACTCAACCTCTTTCCTGCAGGTGGAACATGGATACAACCCTGGCTGTACATTCTAATCTTCAGGGAGTTAAATAAAATCACCTTTTCCCAAGCTCCACCCCAGCCTGAGGCACAATCTCCAGGGCTTGGACACAGGAAATGGAATGTATCTCACCAGCTCCCCTAAGATTCCAGCTCTGAGCTTCCCATTACCAGATCGCATGATCACCAATCTTCCCTACTGTAGCAGCCAACAGGACACCCCCAACCTTGATCCTTAGGATTTCAGCTCCTTGTCTCTAGCCCTCTTCTCCTAAGGACATCTGACAACATCCTCCTCTCCGCCAAAATCCATACTTCCCTGGGCTTTAGTTTCTCATTCCTCCAATCACAGACAATAAGCAAACGACTCTACAGTCTCAATTTCTACAATCTCCCTCTCCAACAACCCCCATCTTTCCAACTCTACTTTTCAAAGACTCTTCTCCAACATTTTAAAAACTCAGTCCTAGCATTAATTCTACCATCTTTTCACTGTGTTTCACTCAGCTTAGAGTCCATGATTCACCATTAAAAAGCCTCTTCCTCTGAATAAACAGAAGACTCTTGACATATGCACTCAATTCACTCATGAGGGCTGGTACCTCAAATTAGTCACCTGAAGGCTCAGGCTCCTCTACACAACCTTCACAGTCTTTTCTGTCGACAGGCAGATCTCAGTGTCCTTAAAAAGATGTGGGCCCAGGATTTCTCAATTAACTCCATAGGAAAAGATGTTGTAATGTTCCTTCCAGAACTCTTCATGGATTAACTCTGTATCTGAGACCATCCAGAAAGAGAAACAACTAGACTTGGGTTATAACTCAAGACTTTGTAGAAGAAAATTCTGGGTGTAACCGAAGTTGTTCATATATCAGGCCAGTTGTAACTCAAGGGTCCACTATACACCCTCATTGTCTTGCAATCTATTCTATCATCACCAAGTAAACTTCAATCCTAGATGAATTTCTAATTTATACAGGTGACTTTGGTTAAAGGACAGAAAAAAAAAAAGAAATATTAATTCTACTGACTGACTTTCGTGTATACTTCAGACCACTATGAGCAAGCCTTTGTCGTGCGGGCCTGCACACACACACACACACACACACACACACACACACACACACACACACCAGCTCTCTAGTCTCATGAAAGATAAGGTCTTATAGCCTAACCTTTATCATAGGTATATTCTCATATAACAAACAGGATATCTTGGGCTCTGCACTGCCTGTGCTTTCACACATACATTGGGGATCTTGGAGAATGTCTCCCAAAGATAAGGGCAGATCTTTTCCACCAAATCCCATATAACCACCTATCCCTAAGGCTTAGTGATGATTCTGCCTCCTAACTCACTGCAAAGATAAAATCAGTCTTTTCATTGTATGTGTGCCAAAGTACTCTTCCCTCCACTGCAATGGCTAAAGTTTGTGCTCCTATTGTGATCAGCTCCATCTCTTTTGGACACAGATCATCCCGTTTCCTTTCATCAGCTCAGCCTCATTCCCTCAATTTTCCCTTTTTGGGGTCCATCTATTTCCTCCTTTTCACACATCACTCATATCACCATCCATCACATGATAACTCCCAACTTAAAAAATAAACAAAAAATAAAAACAAAACAAACCTCTCAACCTCAAACCTTCCTCCACTGGCAGTGCTCTTTGGAAAGGAACTCCTCAAAAGTGACATCGTTACTTCCAATCCTGTTTTCCTATACCCTACGGGGAAACCCTACCTAGCCCTACTTCTCTCTACTTCACCGTCGCATTTCTTGTGGAAGATCTCAATGACCTCCATATTGTTAAAGTCAAAGGTCCAGTCTCAGTACTTTCCCTACTGCATCTATCAGGACATTAGACATAAACGAGTAGTCCTTCTTTAAGGCTCTTTCTACACTAGGCTTCCAGACCCCACCCTCTTGTTATCCTTCTTACCAAGCAATCTTTTTCATCCTCTGATGTTGGCAGTTTCATTCCCCTGAGGTGGCCCAGGGTTCACCTCGGCGCTCTGTCTTTATGCTCAATCCTTCATCCACTCTCATGGTTTTGAAACACTCCAGTATGGTCACAGTCACACCTGTGGCTCAGACTTTGTTGTATTTTTGGTTCATGTTAGAACCTGCCAGGTCAACATCTCAGCCCAAGTACTGAGCAGATGCTTAGAACTTGTTTGTTCAAAATCAAACTTGTGACTTCCTCCTTTCTAACCCTGCTTCTCCACAGACCTCCTTCAGTGAATGGCAACTCCAGCAGTCCAGGGGCCAGGCCAAAACTTTGTACCTTTCACTCAGGCTTCCAGCTAATACATCAGCATGTTTTGTTGATTCGACTCTCAAAATGTATCCAGATTTAGCTTTGTGTAGTGCCACATGCCAGAAATACTAGCACTCTGGGAGCTCAAGGCAGGAGGATCCAAATTTAAGCCAAATATGAGCGACTCAGCAAGAACCTGCCTCAAAATATAAAAATAATAATGGGCTGAGGATTTACCTCAGTATGAAGCCCCTGGGTTTAATCCCAACTACAACAAAATAGCTAAAAGTTAAAAGACCTACATTTTTAATGACTATTCTCTCTATATCTTGTTTCTTACTACACACATGAGTACGCACCTATGAATGATAAAGTTTAAGCTATAAATTAGGCACAGTAAGAGATTAACAAAAACTAAAATATAATTATAATATAATAATTTAAAACCTATGAATATTGTATTTCTACAAATTTCCTTTTAATATTTTCAGGTCACAGGTAAACACAACCAGTAAAACTGCACAATATGAAACCACAAACAACAGGAACTATGGTGCACACTGATCATATGCCAATAATTTAAGTCTGAACCAGGCACTGCGGCATCTACCTGTAATTCTGGCACACTAGGAGCTGAATGAAGAAGATCGCAAGTTCAAAATCACCAGAGGCACTTCGGAAGACCTTGTCTCAAAATAAAAAATAAAAAGGGTTGAAGCACCAAGGGGCTAGGGATGTAGCTCAGTGTAAAGGTCCTGGGTTCAATCTCTAGCACAGCAAACAAAACAGAACTGAAGTCTGAAAAAACTGAGAATGATTAGAATGTTTTATAAACTGCTACCAGGAGTGCAAATTGGCAAACACTTTAAAGAACATAATTTGGTCCGAACCTGTAAAGCTGAAGATGCAAATACTTTCATCCTAGCAGACGCACTGCTAAGTGTATATCCTAGGTCCTAGGGTCTACAGCAGTCCTCTCACAAGTACAAAAGGAGGCCCTGCAAGACTATTCACTGCCATGTTGTTCATAAAAGCAAATCAACTGGAAACTCAGAAATCTCAGGAAATAAACAAACTGTGATAGGAACATACAGGAATTAATATTCTAAAAGCTAAAGTGAATGACTAATCTACAATATAGTAGACTATGGTTATGACTACAGCTCAAAATTATGCTAAATGTTATGTTTAGTTTAAATGCCCCCCCACCAAGGCTCATGCGTGAAAGTTGTGATCAGCACATGGCTCTCCTGGGAGATGGTGGAGCCTTTAAGAAGTGGGAAGAAGTGAGCCATTGGACAGAAGCCATTGCAGGTGCACGGGGGCCTGGCCCTTCCTCTTGCTCTCTCTTCACTTCCTGGCTTCCAAGAGATAAGCACTCACCCCATTACACTTTCTCATGATGTTCTGTCTCACCACATACCCAACAGCAAACAGGTCAAGTGACCATAAACTGAACTCCTGAAACTGTGAGATGAAACAAACCTTCTTCCTTTAAGCTGATATATCTCAGGTATTTTGTCACAGTGATGGAAAGCTGATGAATACATTGAGCTAATGAGAAACAAGTTGCAGAATGTTAATGAAGAATATTATACATGATGTGTATCACTCAGATATGGAATGGAAAACAAAGTAATCTTGTGAATGGCTACACTTAGATATAATGGGTATGTATAGGAAGAGCAGAGAGGGAGGAAGAAAAAGAATTAGGATTACATAGGATGCTTAAATCATGTCTACTTCATTTTATGTCTTTTAAAAAAAGAGCGTGGCAAATATGGGCAAATAACAAGATTCAACATAAGTGGAAGATAGGTTCATAGGTATTTGTTATGCTGCCATCTAAATTCTTTTAGACACATAAAATATTAATAATTTTAATGAAGCACGATTATACTCTATAGAAATTTACTAAATTAAAACTTCACATTTTCCAAACATAAACAAGGGCCAGCTTCTTCTAATCACAATGAGCAGTAAAGCCACGAGGGCTTTTCTGAAAATTCTGAACTTGCACATGAAGTGTGTTAGTTGCTGCCTACACATTCACTATTTACTTCGGCTTCCTTTCCTTAAAAAGCCTTCAAGAGGCACATTCCTAGTTCAGTACTAATCTTCTGTAAACATTACCACACAAATGCACTGCCCTAGGCAGGGGCTGTGAAGTAAAAATGCAGCTCAAAGTAGACATAGCAATAGGCACCAGGGCTCACGTGAGCTTATAAAATCACCAGTTGGTACCGATGACTAATGCAAAAGCAGACAGCTGCTCTTTCATTTAGAGACCTGGGTTTCTGAATCACCTAACAAGGATATCTCTGTGTTCTCACACACTTTGTCAAAACCAACCACTGCCTATGAAGGTACAAATCAGTAGGAAAACTCTCAAGGTTATTTCTCATTTATATTAGTACAGAATGAAAATCTTATTTATATTAGTACAGTATAATCTATAGGAAAACTGGCTGCAATATCAAAAGAAAAGTTATGGAATCGCACACAACACACGATATATATGTCCATGCCACTGAGTTCTGTCTTGCACGGTGGCCCTTGTGCTGTGGGGTGTGCTTCTTTTCCTACTTTTACTTGGTCTAAACTCACTCCGCAGAGCCTGTTTCTTTTCCTACCTTTCATAAAGCTTTGCTGCTTTCTGTGCTTGTCTTGACCAATTCTTCACTCAGGACAGAGAGGACCTAGAAATTACCTCCAGAAGGGGACTCCAGCACCCCAAATCCAGGAACATATTGGTTTAGTCACCCAGGAGAGCAAGTAAGGCCTTTGAGTGTTTTTTTTTTTGTTTCTCTCTAAACTACCATAAAAGGTTTTTTTCCCTTCTTTTCCTGTCTCTCTCCTCTAGCCGGGGAAGTCAGGAGACCTTTCTCACAGTGCCAAGAACAGCTTGCTGGTGTGTCCCGGCATGTGGGGTGTGGGATGCGGGATGCGGGAGGGACAGCACATGGCCCGTATGTTTCTCGTAAGAAGCCTACAGGCCAACTGTAAGTTTATCTGCCCTTTTCTCTCTCCTGCCCATCTTTGGTCACTCACTGCAGACACAGGAAGGAACATCACAGGCCTGTCCCTAACCGCGGCACAGCATATCCTTCGGGTTACCATGCCTGTGACCTTGGGACGCCTTTCTGACCTCATGTTTCTGTTCCCTGTGACACCATTCTTTGCTCAACTTTCTCACTCTCTTGGGGAAAAACAGCTCTTGGTAATTTGGTCTCTGCCTGAGTAGCCACCTATCCCAAGTTACTCCTTTTTGTGCAAGTCTTGTCTGTACTTTCCTCCCAAATCAGTGATGATCAAAGCCCACTTATTTATAGCAAAGGCCCAACACTGCCATTAAACCTGAATACTGAGGCTTTAGTTTGGAAAACACAACTCATACGTTAACACCTTTGTTTTCAAAGAAAGACAACGCATGTGCCACAGGTTCACCACTGCGATGGACTTTTCTTTCTCAGAATATTTAGCATGCTTCTTTTCCCATCTTTAATAAAAACTTTGCTACCATTTTCAAAAAAAAAAGTTCAGCCTGTAGGTAAATAACAATGTTTAGATTAATTTCAGTCACCTTAATACAATGAGCTTCGTCTTACAAGTAAGATTGTCTTTGAAAATCTCAAATGTGAAGACTGGTACATACCATACACAGGCAGAGACATAAAGTGACCTTAGCAGCACACGTCACCAACCTCTTGATGCTGCGCTGTCCTTGCTATAGGAGCTGCGGACATGGAATGCTTGCCACCCGCCAGTACTTACATAGTATCGTCATCCCTTGTTATCTTTTTATGTTTTTCTTCTTCATAGTGCCCTGCAGAATCACAGGACAACAGGCAATGCAAAGCCACAGAGACAAAGCCACAGAGAACGTTAAAGAGTGGATGCCGAAAATGATACCGGCGACCTGGCCCCCCAAACTCTAGTAAACTCATTATTTTTATAAACTCTGTTGGTGGCTCTGTGCTTTCAATCACAAACAGCTTGCCATGTTGGCACACGAGATTTAGACCTTCGGTTTCCAAGGACACAGATCTAATCTAGAATGCGCTTTAATCCTGACACTCTGTGAAGCTAAAGCAGGACAACTGCAAGTTTAAGTCCAGCGTAGGTAATTTAAACCCTGTTTCAACATAAAAATAAAAAGAGCTCAATGCAAGGGCCCCCCTTTTAAACTTCAGTACCGGGGGAGGGGAAGAATTATCAGTTGGTACTGATTAAATAAATAAGTTCCACAATTAGATACTGCTTGGAGGGCACTCCAGACATGTCCTTTTCTACCGTGCAAATGACCTGTGTGCTAAGGGTCACCTATCTGTTCTGAAAAGTGTCTACACATTTGACACCATCTTACATTAGCATAAACATTCTTACAATTGTCAACCAGAAAGGTTCAAATTCCCTAGGACTTTATTTCAACACAGAAGCCACATCTGAAGCTTGGGAAAACTCCACAGAGGGTAGGACAAGAAAGCTACAATTATATCTTGCTTGCCTTCATCAAATTATAGGAGTGGGAGGTAAAGACATTAATTGAGACACTTATAAAAGAACCCACCATTAAGAGAGAATCCCAAACTCTGATATGCCAGGATCAAAACCAGAAAAAGTCACATGTGCCCTCACTTGTGAATTTCACAGAGCACAGCTACCAGAGGGCAGAGTTCCTATCTCCGCGAGGAGAAATTCATCCATCTCCCTGGCTATCACCAAGGCAGTTATTATGATTTAATTGGGAGTTTTTATTCACTTTATTAATTACAGTGTTAATTATATCTGCTTACAGTCAACCTGAACCGTGGGATTTGCAAAGCCAACCAATTATTTTTTTTTTAAGTGAAGGCTTATTTTTCTGTGTTCGTTGGCAAGGGTGTTTTTTATATATGCTCCTAATAAAGTGTCTAGTCTTGAAAGATTACTAGCATTTCCACTTGACTGTCTCCACTACATAGAGCTTGTCCCATAGCCACATAGAGCTAAGGCTGAACAATTCTGCTGGAGGATGTTTTGCTTCAATGCGTCCTACACAGTTCATCTAAAATGTTAATCCCCAACACCTAATTATCATATCACAAACACTATTAGAATTAGAGCTATCTTATAATTTCTGACCAGAAGTATTTGAGAAATATGTTGAAAAAAAAAAAAATTGGGCAGGAGGCGGGCATGATTAGTGAGCCTTACTTTGTTATTCTTTTTATTTTTTCATCTAGTACACTGACCTGAACATCACTTTGCAAATATTTTGAGGACAATCAAAGACTTAAATTTCCAGCTTGTTAAGGTCCCCCACTATAAAATTAAGACGTGAAATCCAAGGACACTCAGAGACTAACTAGACCAGCCAATCTCCCACACTCCAAAGTTTTGACAGACCTTGCTGAAATTAATGTCCAAAGGTGTAGCACCACCTAGTGGCAAATTTATTTTTTAAACTGGAAAAATTTTGTAATGCCAAAACCTCAAATCAGTTAACAATATTCCAAAATCATATCCTACATTCTTGAATTTTATGTACGAAGTTTTTCACATAGAAGAACCAAAAAGGAAAAGGGTGGGAAAAGCCTTTAAAAGCAGCCCACTTCATCTTATGGAAAAATCTAGACCCACTTTCTGACTCATTCTGGCCTGAGGTTCCAAACATAATTTCTGGTAACACTGGAAAAAGAGTTGGCATAGGATCCCTGATCAACTGTATAAAAATGCAGAGAGATCCATACACAAAGGAAGGCCAAAGACCCAAATTTATAGTCTAATACTCAATACTTACACCGATCTTGCAGCATTTTCTCACAATACGTCCACTCGGGGGAGAAAGGGAATAGGATGGCAAAAATTCAGTTTACAAATGTAATGAGTAAAAAATATAAATAAAAAGCCACAGCAAGACTGGCCTCTGTACTCCAACCAAACAAAAGCCTACTTGGTATTCTGTGAAGAAGCAGCTACTTCCTGAGTCACTGGCAACACAGAAGGCACCCTTGACTCACAGAAATGAACATGGACTAGCATGTGATTCTGTCAACAGCACTATGAGTGTTTGTTGATAAATCCTGTCTATTGTATCTGCTTTCATCCCACAAAAGAAAAAAAATCTACGGGGCCAGGGATATAGCTCAGTGGTCCCGGCGCCTGTCCTGCAAGCGCAAGGACCGGGGTTCGATCCCTGGTAACCACATACAATACTGGGCGTGGAGACTCACCCCAGCAGCAATCAGTACCACATACCACAGTGCCGGGCGTGGTGGCTCACACCTGTAATCCCAGCACACGGGAGGCAGAGGCAGGAGGATTGCTGTGATGTGAGTTTGAGGCTGAGCTCAGGGCCAGCCTAAACTACAAAGCGAGACCCTGTCTCAAAAAACCTTAAAAAAAAAAAAAACTACAAATAAAGCCAATAAAGACTGCTAGAATCTATTATTTTTTCCCTTCACTGATCGATTATCTGCTGGGAATTTAATATGGCTGTAGTATGAAACAGAAGTCCTGACTCACTTTGTTATATGTCAATATACCCAGCAGTCCACTACCATGTACAGAATATATCTCCACTGCTCTGTGTCCCTCTGACTTCAGAAATTAACTATGGAAGCCAGGTGTGGTGGTGCACACCTGTAATCCTAACACTCTGGGAAGCTGAGACAAGAGCATGGTAACTCAGTCATAGCAAGAACTTATCATGAAAAAATAAAATAGAAAAATGTGCTGGGGATACAGTTCAGTGTAAAAGTCTCTATGTTCAATCCTCAGTCCTACAAAAATAAATAAATACAAAAATAAATATTAGAAATAAAGTGTATATATTGTAAGAGGTGAGAAAATTTTTTTTTTTTTTAGGTTTTTGGAGACAGGTTTGTGGTTCAGGCTGGCCCTGAGCTCAGCCTCAAACTCACATCACAATCCTCCTGCCTCTGCCTCCCGAGTGCTGGGATTACAGGCGTGAGCCACCACGCCCGGCACTGTGGTATGTGGTACTGGTTGCTGCTGGGTGTGGGTCACCACACCCAGTATTGTTATGTG
>PVIR01006014.1:0-68632 GCA_004026965.1 Petromus typicus
ATGGACGGATGAACGGATGAAAGAATGAATGAGCGAGTCATGAATGAAATGAAAAGGCAGCTTCGTCTATCAGCACCCACCACCAACCCGAGGCCCCAGGCTGCTCACCTCCCCCGGTGCTCTTCCTTTCCAAATCGTTCAACTGAATTTTCTGCTGAGCTTCTTCCAACTGTCTCTCCACTTCTCCCAAATGCTTCTGCACTTGCTCACACTTACTCTGGAAGAAAAGCATCAAGGTCTGCCAGGGTTTTGATATTTGACTTTGGTCCCCAAGGATTTGTGGGAGCTTGGTACCCAATGTGACAAGAAGGGGTGGGTAGCAGAAGAAGGTCCTTGAGTCATGGGGGGAGGGGATGGGCTCAGAATGGCATAACACAGGTCTTGAGTTGTTACAACAAGACTATTATACAAGGAGCCATCCTGGAGCCTCCTCTTCATTCTGGCTTCCTGCCTAGGACTGGGCTCTTTCCTTCTCACAAGCCATCCCACCATAAGGCCATCCACTATTAGACCCTCTGCAGCAGCCAAACCGATAGTGATGCCCAGTCATGAACTCTCTGTGCACCTTGAACCAATAAACCTCTTTCCTTTCTAAAGAAACTTGCATCAGGTATTTTGTTACAGTAACCAAAGTGGAACCATGTTCATCCAAACTGAAGTTGGACAGAAGTTAAAACTGGCCATCTCATTACAGCATCTCCGAGACCATGGCTTAGAAAGATCCAGTAGTCACCTGGAACTTTCAGCATGCAAGTCAGACAACTGTATGTCTGTCTTAGGCATAGTGACCCCGATATAAGCACCAGGGAGCAGGACAGCCCCTTCCCAGCCACCCTCCCCACCACTCACTCTGAGCTCCTGGACCTCCCGCGAGACCCGCAGTCGCTCTGCATGCTCCTTCTCCAGCACCTGGCAGGCCACGTCACTTTTGAAGCGCTCGTCAGCCAGATCTGTGGTCAGGTCAGCAATCTGGGTGGGGAGTGTGCTGGTCACGGAGAGTCACTCACAGGGGACACCAGCCCTCCTCCCCATGCACAGCACTGGGACAAACCATTAGTTGCCAGGGAAAATCAGCCTCTCATGCATATCATGGGGTTAAGAACATAGATTTCAGGATATTTTCAGTCCTAGTTTGGTAGAATTCTTGCTTCAACACTGGCCAGTTGTGTAACCTTAAACCCAACTTAACCTGATTCTTAGCTTCCTCGGCTTTAAGACAGAAGGGGTAAGCAGAGAACAGTTTCGAGGATTAAATGAGATAATCCATGAAGACATTAGCACAGTGTGTGGCACAGCGTTGGTGCTCAATAAAATATATTTTAATGGAAGCTTTTCTCAGCCATCCGCTATTGAATCGTCTTGCAATAGTGACCATCATGGTCCCCCAGTAAAACGCATGACTAGGTGGATACCCACTGCACCAGATGCCCTCAGCCCAAGTCCTTCTGCAGGTGCGCATGGGCGGTCTGCCTCTACCAGACAGTAGCTACGCATGCTTAGGTGTCGATTCTGAGTCTCCCCCACCTGCCTCAACAGTTCAACTTTTACTGTAATCTTCTTAGTGAGCTATTACATAATCCTGGAAAATGCAGCTGGAAAAAGACTCTCCCTGACATCAAGGCAGAGCGTTTCAGAATGAATTAACAGAGGTGAGTTGCGTTTTAAAAACCTGTCAAACACATGTAGGTGTAAATACTATATAAAAAACGGGGAGTAAAAATTATGTTCCTACATTCATAGTGCTGTGCCACTTACTCTGTCTTAAAGATGTCAAAGCTGGGGATTATACAGTTGAAAATTAATGGAATAGACTATGAGAAAAAGAAGCAGAATTTGAGTCAGAAGTTCATACAAAGGCAAAAAGCTGTGATCCCGCCTAGGTAATACTGGGATGGAGGTAGATGAATGTGAAATCTTTCTAAATTCTTTCTTGTGAATTCCCACTTGTACTGATGTGATTTTTTGTTTCTGTTTTCCAATTACCTGGAACTGATCATTTATCAATAACAAATGTGTCAAGACTTTGGTTGGGCCGGGGAGTTAGCTCAGTGGTTCCAGCGCCTGTCTTGTAAGCGCAAGGACCGCGGTTCGGTCCCCGGTAACCACATACAATACTGAGCGTGGAGACTCACCCCAGCAGCAATCAGTACCACATACCACAGTGCCGGGCGTGGTGGCTCACGCCTGTAATCCCAGCACTCGGGAGGCAGAGGCAGGAGGATTGCTGTGATGTGAGTTTGAAGCTGAGCTCAGGGCCAGCCTGAACCACAAAGCCAGACCTTGTCTCAAAAAAAAAAGACTTTGGGGCGGAGACTGGAGGCGGGCGGGAGGCGGCGGCAGCACGGCGGCACGAGCCGCGCAACCCTCCTCTTCCCCATAGCCGCCGCCGCCACCACCAGAGTCGCTGCGGCGCCCTGGCCTGCGAGTGGTAGTTGGGAGCTCTCCTGCCCGCGTTCCGCCAGCCCTCCTTCCTTTCGCCGCTGCGGGTCAGCCGGCAGGAGCTCCCCGCCCACCCCGTACGCTCGCGGCGGCGCCCTGAGGACGTGAAGCTGGAGTTCCCCTGCTCCCACAGTACAAGGACGATGCTGAGGAGTGGACCTACCCGATGAGACGAGAGATGCAGGAAATTTTACCTGGATTGTTTTTAGGCCGATATTCTTCTGCTATGAAAAGCAAGCTACCTATACTACAGAAACATGGAATAACTCATATAATTTACATCCGACAAAATATTGAAGCAAATTTTATTAAACCAAATTTTCAACAACTGTTTAGATATTTAGTCTTGGATATTGGAGATAATCCAGTGGAAAATATAATACGTTTTTTCCCTGTGACTAAGGAATTTATTGATGGAAGCTTACAAACTGGAGGAAAAGTTCTTGTTCATGGAAATGCAGGAATCTCTAGAAGTGCTGCCTTTGTAATAGCATACATTATGGAAACCTTTGGGGTGAAGTACAGAGATGCATTTGCTTATGTGCAAGAAAGAAGATTTTGTATTAATCTAATGCTGGATTTGTCCATCAACTTCAGGAATATGAAGCCATCTACTTAGCAAAATTAACAATACAGATGATGTCGCCACTCCAAATAGAAAGGTCCTTATCTGTTCATTCCGGTACCACAGGCAGTTTGAAGAGAACGCATGAAGAAGATGATGATTTTGGAAACATGCAAGTAGCAACGGCGCAGAATGGCTGACTCCAGAGTGACACTGTAGAGAGTGAATTTCTATTTGAAAGAGAAAATACTAAAGATGATAATAATGTAAAGTGGTGAAAAAAGTAGTTTCCTTTCAGTTACATGTTTCTTCTAGATATGTTCCTCTGCAACTTGTTAAGCAACATTTTAAGAAGCTGTTGGACTTCTGCTATGGCACTGATGGTTTTACTTTTTTTTTTTTAAACTTCACAGTTTTATTATAAACTAAGAATTTTGGACTTGCAAAGAGTTATTATTGCAATAATGCACTTTTCATACTTGAAATTTATTTGTATGATACAAAATTATTACTTTAAACAAAATGCACGTTAGCAGGGATTTATCAATTTTGGGTAATTTATAACAAAAGAATTTCCCAGAGTTTGCTACAAATTGATTTTGTGTTCTATATATTACATTTAAAAAATAATTTTACAGTTACATTTTATGATGGAACCCAACATAACAGAAGTGCAGGAATCTGCCACTTTCTCAGTATAAGTCAATAAATTAATGACCATTTTAAAAAAAAAAGACTTTGGTGGTATTACCATTCTCAAACACAGCAGTCTGGGTTCAAAGATATGACAAAGTCAGAAAAGAGACGCCTTAGCAGAACATTGATGGTCACAAAGCTCTGCGAGAGCCTGTGCGAAGACAAGGCAGCCGTGAAAGTGATGCTGCCGCTCCTGGGAGGCAACTGCTAAAGAGGCAGGTCATTTGCTGAGAGAGAAGGCTTCAGACACTGTCACCAGAAAAGGACTGAGATTTAGGTCAGGGGAGCCCGGCCCATCTACACTGTCATCTCGTACATGTGTTCTGATGTGAAATAGAAATGTCCAAGGTACACCAGCAAAGGGGGACGATGCAAAGTCGCAGAACAGAATGGCGTGATCCCATCTTTGCTTGTATCAGCACCCTCCTAAACTCTTAAGTTGAGGTGTTCTTCCTGGAAGGGTCAGTTCCCAGGGGATTCCTATGTCTGCCACAGTACATCTCCACACTTTCATTTTTTATACCACTTTGGTAACCAGAAAACCAAACACAATACCTTTCAAGTAGAATCAACAGTAGTCATGCTACAAAAACAAGGACTGCTCTGGGCATTTTTATGTCCCCTATCTTTTCCCTCCTCTAGCCCAGCTGTAGGCTACCCTGCTGACCACATCAGAACCAGAATTCAGTGTTCAGCAGAAAGAGCAATGATGGGAAACCTGGGGGAGGGGAGGATTCCAAGGTCACATAGCCAGTGAGTCCGGAGCTGAGGTGTGACTGCGCTTGTCAGATCCCAGCTATGGCTTGGTGACAAGCAGAGGCCCCTGGTGGCCTTCTGGAGGAGTTTCCTCTCACTTTTCCCCTAAGAGTAGATAGTGGGCAGAAAGGAGAAACACCCACAGTGCACTGGCCTGGGGAGCGATTATTGAAATGCAGATTCCAAGGTCCTCAGGTCCTCTACACTGAAGTCTCCAAGGCACAGCCCCAGAATCTGCGTCTCATCAACCCTGGCTCAATGAAGCTTAAGAACAACCACTACAAAACTTGACCACTCTCTCTCTTCCTGGTCTGGACCTCACTCATGGCTTTGGCATGGGTTAGGTTCACTTCAGGATGTGCAGAAGTGCCTAGGACAGTACACATTTGCAACAGTCACAAACACAGGCCAGTGATCCCCAGGAATCCCCAGATCCCACCCTTTCCTCCAACACATCAGCCCACGGCTCAGCATCAATCTCAAGCGCAGGGAGTGTGTTCTCCACCTTAGCCAGTCTGTGTGAAATTTAATTTGTGCTAATCAGCCTAAGCAAGGGGAACACAAATTAATTTAACAAATTAATTTGGAGTTTCACGGAACCCAAAGTCCGGAGCCCAAAGGACAATTACGCCTTTCAAATGGAAGACATGACAGAAAGTCTTTCACAGAGACAAGCAGCCCCCGAACTACACATGTCCCGACCAGTCCCTCTTCCTTCCCACACTGTGGAGCCGGGGAGCTCTGTCTACACAGAGAGGAACAGGCACCAGGCCCAGAGCTGTTAGATGAATGCAAAAGTAAAACCAGTTTAATGAGGGGCAGCCTGGACTCAGAAGTCAAGAACCCAGAAGGGTCCTCGCCAAGTATTCGAGGACCAATTAACTAGGAATGACTGTGCTAACACCCTCCCCCATCCGTCCTTTGGCCAAGTCAGCAGAAATGCACTTTCGTCTTAGGGACAATGACTCTCAGGGCCTGCTGAAGAGAAAAGGAAGGGACAGGATAAATGTGCCACGCACTCCGTACAGAGTCGGGGAGCAAGAAGACGTCCCAGGCCCGGGCATCATCTGCAGCTTGCAACAAGCAGATGTGATGGTAGTTAAATCTGAGTGCACAGGGTCCCTGAGGCTGTCGCTGTCGTTGATCTTTGTGGATCTGAACACTGTCGTCGATGTGCTTCCTTCACAATCAAGATGCAGAGACAAACCCCAGGGCACCCACATTCTCAGCCTGACCGTGTTCTGAGCTCTTATCTCCAAGAATTCTCAAACCCACACCAGAGCCAGGGAAGGGGAGAGAGAGGAGGGCAGAGAGAGGGCGGTTGACAGGACAAGGGACGTGACGTCCTTGGGGAATAACCTCTTGTGTTCGATAGCTCAGTAGGGTGGGAACTCTGGTTGGCAGAAATACATCCTGTGTATTTGAGGGCAGCAGCAGAGAGGTCAGTGTTTCCAACACACACAAATGGTCAATGCTGGGCTTGATGGGCAGCACCAGACCCTGCTGCTCTTGTCACGCACTGTACACACGCACCACAATGCTACCCGATGAGCCCTTGACGTGTTCAATCACTAGGCACCCATTAAAAGCTAGTATTTTAATAATTTACCAAAAGGAATTCTTGGGCCCCCAAACCATCTTTGCTTCAGGGAGCAGGAAACCTTTTCTTCTCTCCTGGTACCCTTAGTTTGCACAGAAAAGATGCATTCTCTGTGTCCCCAAGCAAGAGTGCCAGCTCACGTCCACCCAGGCTGAGGGCCAGGCGCTCTGCACTCTCCCTCTGTCATTTATCAAACCCTTCGGTGGGTGTTTGGTTATTTAGTTCATATACAGCAGGAAGCTGAAGCACTGGGAGGGGTAATGATTCGCTACAGGTCAGCAACAGAAGGAACCCAGCCCAGGCAGCCTGCCTCCCAGCCCAGGTTCACAACCACTTGTCCATCCTGGGGCCCCATCCACCATGAGACTCAGTCCCCCCGGGCTTTGCTAAGCCATCTGCACCCAGATGGGTCCAGGTAGATGAGGGCAAATACCCAGCAGGTGCAGATCAAAGGCCGGGTTAGACGCAGATCTCATCTGCTCTCGCTGGGCTGTGGCCCAGCCCTTCTCCCCCAGTGGACAGCGCCACATTTCTGTCCCTATCAACCACGTGACAAAAAAGAAGCGGAGCCTGCGAGTGGAAGGAGGGCCCCCGCTGCAGAGCCGACTGGCTCGCGTGCAGTTTGTCCATGAGATTAGCCCCCAACATGGTCTCAGCCATCAAGGCAAACTCAGAGCAAATCTCCAGCTTAGTGACAGCTTCAAGTTCCTCAGAGACACATGCTGGCGGCAGCCGGGGCGCCACCTGGCACTTGTCTCCTAGGCAGGGATCTCAGCCAGTCACATCCCCGCTGGTGAGTCATAGTGATGGATGCTGTGAACTGTAGTAAGTGTGACCACGTGCCAGGCATGGGGACACCCGTGGGACCCTCCCTAAGACACAGAGACATGGATATTAATACTGCCTCAGGGGGGTAGATAAGGAAATGGACAAGAGTACAGGATCAAGAGAGGTCCTCACTGCCTGGAGTGTCTGTGAAAACAGGGTCACTTGCTTTAGAAAGGACACGACTCCAAGTAAGGGCCAGGAAATAGCACAGATAGACTGACCCCATGGCACTTCCGAGGAGAGAGGGCATTATGGCCTGTCAGGGGATTTACAAAGGGGTTTCCAGGGCTTTGAAGGTTCCCTGCCCCGGAAGCTGTATCAGAAAGAGGAAACAAGTCCTCAGACCTATTACCACACACTCCGTCTGGACTCGAAGATAGTCTTTGGTCCTGGTCTGCTTTGGAGTTGGATCCATGCCAAGCTGATTCTCACAGCCCCCAGACCTGCGCCCCACAACCTTCTTCCTCTGTCTCCATCCTCCATATTCTCCTACCTGTCTCCTGGCCAGCTTCGCACCCACCCTCCAAGTCTCCTCCCCAGAGAAGCCTCCATTCCCAGTCTGCATAGACCGTTCCTCCTCCATCACAGCCAGACCTGGGTTCCAATCCCGCTCTGCTAATCACCTGCTTTGTAAAACTGAGTAAATCACTTCACCTTGGGCCGAGGATTTAGCTCAGTGGTTCTACCATCTGCCTGGCAAGCTCAAAGTCCCAAGTTCAATCCCTGGTACCACATCCCACAGTGCCGGGCGTAGTGGCTCACACCTGTCATCCCAGCACTCGGGAGGCAGAGGCAGGAGGATTGCTGTGAGGTGAGTTTGAGGCTGAGCTCAGGGCCAGCCTGAACTACGAAGTGAGACCCTGTCTCAAAATAAATAGATACATACATTGCTTCACCTCTTTGGGCTTCTTCCCTAGTCTGCAGTATGGAATTCTAACTCCTTCCTCACAGTGGGATTTAAAGGTGAAATTAAATAATACAGGTAAGGGACTCTTCACAGCAGCCGGTACCAAGACATCCCTCATTAAATGTTGCTTTTGTAATTAAATTCAGCAGGACTCCATCCATTCATTGAATTTGCATTGAACGCTTTGTGCTAGACACCGAAGTGTGTAAAAAATGTCTAAGAGCTGTCATTTCTTTGAAGAATTTAGTCTGCGGGGGAAGGGTGAATATTTTTAAATGACATATATACTGATAAGAGCAGTGATTGTGGCTTGCCGTGAAACTATTTTAAACTCACCTCCTCACCAGGGCTTTATAAAGAACAAGTAATTATTAGCATTGACATTTTACTAACAATGAGACAAAGGCTCAGAGATTTGAAGAAGCTGCCCACAATGCCGCAGAAATAAGGACACAGAAATGGTGTCTGAGTTCCAAGGCAGCTCGACCCTCTACTCCTCCACCGTCATCGGATCACTGCTCTAATCCCTTCTCTCTGCAAGCCCTGGGTCCCTCACTGTACTGACCACAGTCTCAGCATTCGCATGGGGAAACTGAGGCACACAGGGAGAGTATTCCAACGGCAGTGTCCTCTGGGAGCCAGTGGTCATCCCCCACTGTGGTCCTCTATGAGTTTATACACTATGGCAGCATGTCTGCAGCCAACTGTCCCCAGAAGGAGACATGGACCATACATAAGACCCAAGAGAGTCTTCTATGCGTTCCTGATAGAAATGAAGGCCTTCTTAACATCCTACAGACTGGAGCTGCCACGCTCACCCTCACAGAGCAGTTCTGTGTCGAGAGCGTGGGACGCGGCCATCAGGTGGTCAGGTGACTTCCTTCCTTTCAGAAGGTCACTCCCCCTCCCCTTCTAGACACAAGTCCCTGTCCATGCTCACGTCCATCAGCATCAGACCAAATGGATTTTCTTACTTAAATCTCCAGGCCCGACTCGAGCTTCCCTGAAGTTCCTTACCTAAAAGTGGGAGCTGTTGGACTCAACAGGCCAGATATATGGAGCACATGATCCTGGGTCTTTTGCTCTAAATAAAGCACTGGGAAAACCCAGACCAAGTCCAGAGAGGGAAACACACCTCCATCCTATGACCTGTCTCCATGAGATCCTGATTCCTTGTGGGAACTTACTACATGGTAACAGTGGGCTGTGGATTTCTCAGGAACATAAAAAGCCTCACTTTGCATCCCAGCAGAGCTTGCATGCTTGAAGAATATTTATAGCCATCCTCTCCACAGCTCCTCATCGCCTCCTCTGCTCCTCAGCAAATGAAGCACTTAAATCATTTTGCAATAATGTTGTCTTTGTAATAAGCCTCGTCAAACTGCATTTCCACTGATGAGACTCAACACGTTTCAGTGACGCCTTTACCCATTGCCCCCCTCTCCCCACTGAGACATAGGGTAGGGTGCAGCAGCCATAAAGGCAGAAGGCCATCTTCATGATGTGCATAGCCCCGGAGGGGTCTGGTCCCCCACTACTAGCAGAAACTCCCTTCTAGGAGAGGAGAATTCCCTGTGAGAAGCTTCTTTCTACTGCTGCCTCCTCTAACGATTCTCAAAGCATAGTCCCCAGCCCAGCAGTGTCAGCATCGCTTGGAAAAAAGTTAGAACGACAGGTTTCCCCAGGGTCACCCATGTGTACACACCCAGTACATCTGAGGCTGGGTCCCAGGAATCTCTACTGAGTCCTCCGGGGGATTCAGACACACTTTCAGGGATTACAGCCACAGGAAGCAACAGAACCCCTCTCCCTGCATCACAGTCACTTCCGGGCTTGTTCAAAAGCCAACAGGAGAGTCCTTGGCCCCTAGGGACAATGCCCTGCTGGGCCAGATCCTTCAGGGCAGACTGGGAAGCTACAGGGTGAACAGCTCCTTGAGTGACTGTCATGCTCCTTAAGGTATAAAAGCAATGACTATAATAAACCAGTAGTCATTTTTCCCCAGGGAGACTAGAGCCCTTTCTTCAAATGAAGAGTTATGTAGGCCTCGATAGTCCATATTTTCCAACTCAGAGCTGCCATGGATTACAAGATACAGGAATATAGAATGTTAGAAAAGAAAGTGCTACCGATTACAAAAAGTGCCAGTGATCACACAGATAGACCCAACTGCACAGAGGTAAACAATATGCCTCTGAGAACTAATGTGATAGAATGGAAATGTGGAAATACTGCAACCAATGCCGTTACAAATTGTGGAGTCCTCTGACCACCTCCTCAGCCCTGTAGATACTCAAAGATTTAGAAAACACAAATCGGCTTGACTTCCTCCAGCGAGACAGGCCCTGGGTTAGAAAGAGAGACCTGCACCCCATACATGCAGGAAGAGAACTTGTATATAGAATATGTAAAGAACAGATGCAAATCAGTAAGAAGATAGAAAAAGGACAAAAGGCGGAAAGACTGCTTTGTCGAAGTGGTCAAAAACATGTGCAAAGCGCTTTCACTGACTGGCTGTGGCCTGCCCGCACCCCACCGGAACTGATCCCTGAATAAGACAGGCAGTGCCAGGCCCATAATGACCTGGGGAAGTGGCATGCTCACCCACTGCGCAGGAGCGGAAGTTGATGTGCTCACTTCCGCAAACGTGGTCTCTGCTTTAGTCAGAGATGACTTCGAACACAGCCATTCTGCTCCTGGGCTCAGCCCTAAATGTGTACCACGTGCAGCAAAGCACACACGCAAGGACGTCTGCAACAGGTATACTCATCGCGAATCAAACTTTAAGACAAATAAATAGGAAACTAAGAAAAAGCTGGAAGCAACTGGATGTTCAGGATGCAGGATAGACGAAGAGTGATGTATTCACACCATGGAATACTAGACAGCAGCAAGAACGCATGACACACCACTTCCCGCAGCACTGAAGATGAATAAATATCACAGGCACAGAGTCAGATGAATGAAACCAGACGTGGTCAGCACACCTACTTGTGTGCCTTCTGTAAAGCTATAAGATAGGAAGGCAAACTCACCTCTCCTGTTAGAGGTCAGCTCAGAGGTCACCAGCAGACGCAGTCATGTTACAGGAAACAAGGGGGCCCCTGGAGCAGCCAGGAAGGCCCTGTCTCTAAGCCAGAGTGATGTGATATGTGCCCTTCGGGAAAAATTCATAGGCTGCACACACGTGACGTGTCTCTATCTACATGTCAGACTTTAATATTAAGCTTAAGGAGAAGGAAGGGGAAGGGGCAAGGGAAAGGAGAGGGCAACTTAGAAGGGAGACGCACCCTTCACTGGCAGACCTATAAGTGTGCTTCCTGGACAGAGCACAGCTTTGACTTCCAGTCTAATTAGTTTTTATGGAATTGGCATCTCAGCCTAGGCTCACAGTTCAGGAGGATGCCACCAAAACACACCTACAGGACACCAGAGTGAATTAATAGCTGTCTGGCTGTTACCAGAATCATAGTTTGCCTTATTCCTTTGGGCCCCTTCAATGATCCATAATACAAATTTCCCTAACACCTCAGTAAGCAGAAAATTTACTCTTATCTCAAGCAATACATGTTTATTCAATGTAGACACATAGGATAGGTCTATAGGGTATCTTGTTTCCCTTTTAGCTTTGGCTGCTAGGAAGCTCAACGGTCGACTACCAGCTCATTCTGTGTCTATTCTGCGCCAACGGCTAGGACTGTAAAACGGACAAGGCATATCCCTGCCCTTGGGTCTTAAGTCTGGCTGAGACACAGACTTGCTTCCTCCTGTTGTCATCTGTGACTTGAACAAACATCCTGCAGGCGCCAACACCGTGTGCACAGCTTGGGTCTTGGGCCGCTCCCTCCCCAATTTCCAGAGCAGCTTCGGCTCAGATATGAACACATTTCAGCAGTGAGGTTGCGTATACGTCCAACCTTAGCATCTCGAATCATACAGGCCTTTCCCTGCCCTAGCTAACCACTATGCTGGGATTGGTGTTACTCTTCCCCTATCTTTACACCATAAGTTATGCAGGGTCTGTGCTCCTGATCCCTACAGTGTCATTGCTAGTGTGAAAGCATGCACCAAAGTCCACATGTTGCAAACTTAATCCCTAACACAACAGTGCACAGAGGTGACTAGGTCTCGAGTGCTCTTCCTCCCAAATGGATACATGTCGCAAGAATGGGCTTCTTATGAGAGCAAGCCCATCCCCCTCTTGCTATCTCCCATGGATCCTCCGTTGGTCTTTGGCTTTCAAGCCTCCAGAACCCTGAGCTAGATGAATGTCCACTGTTTGAGTTAAGAAGCCTGTGGCATTCTAGAATAGATGTAAAAAACGGACTTAGATTGCAATGTTCGACCAATTACAAAGCATAGTATGCATGATCCAATATTTCAGGTATTTGTCTGTAAATTAATCCTTGTCCTTCAGCATCCTGTTTGTGAGGGCAACTCATGCTGACATGTGATTCTCTAGTTTAAAGGTTAGGAAACATCTACAAAGATCCAAAGAGTAAATATATGTTTTTAGGTGGCCCCTACTCTACCTTACCACAGTAGTGGGAGAGCCACCATATTTTAGACACCAACAAAGGGTTGTGACTCTGTTCCAATAGAACTTTATTTATAAAAGTAGGTAGTGAACAGGATTTTGTCTGTGGGCTGTGGCTTGCCCCCTCTTTCTTTACTCTTCCTATAGGGAGCTCAGTCTTTAATGTAATCAAATGTCTTCACCCATTACTCTACAGACACACTGCCATTCCTTAAACAAAACACATGCTGCAGTTAAAAACTGTTCTCTTTGGGCCGGGGATTTGGCTCAGTGGTTCCGGTGCCTGTCTTGCAAGCACAAGGACCAGGGTTCGATCCCCTGGTAACCACATACAATACTGGGTATGGAGACTCATCCCAGCAGCAATCAGCACCACATACCACAGTGCCGGGCGTGGTGGCTCACGCCTATAATCCCAGCACTCGGGAGGCAGAGGCAGGAGGATTGCTGTGATGTGAGTTTGAGGCTGAGCTCAGGGCCAGCCTGAACTACAAAGCGAGACCTTGTCTCAAAAACAAAAAAATGTTCTCTTTTTACATATACATAGGCCAGATTCTCTAGTGTATATGCCTAAAGTATACTTGCTGGCCACAGGGCGAGGACAGTGGCCAAGTTGTTGAAGAGGGATGAGATCAATTATCTCCCCTGCTGCCAGCTGTAAGAGCTCCAGTGGCTGCACGTGCTGCCCAACACTGGGCTACATCACACTTTTTTTTTTTTTTTAAGGTTTTTTGGAGACAGGGTCTCACTTTGTAGTTCAGGCTGGCACTGAGCTCAGCCTCAAACTCACATCACAGCAATCCTCCTGCCTCTGCCTCCTGAGTGCTGGGATTACAGGCGTGAGCCACCACGCCTGGCACTGTGGTAAGTGGCGCTGATTGCTGCTGTGGTGAGTCTCCATGCCCAGTATTGTTGTGTGGTTACTGGGGACCGAACCCGGGTCCTTGCGCTTGCAAGACAGGTGCCGGAACCACTGAGCTATATCCCCAGCCCTACATCAGACTTTTTGATCTTGCCAGTTTGAACTACAATCCAGTTACTGATATGATATCAATTTGCATTTTCTGACACTAGTTAGGTTGAGTAACTTCTTGAGTTCACTGGTCATTTGAATTATTGAATGCAGGAATTTTTGAAATAAGAGCCCTCCCCTACCCTCGGAACAGCCTGAACCCTTTTATTCTTATTGAAGTTTTCGTCTTCCAATTGATTTGAAGAAGTCCTCTACATACATATTTTGGATATTCTTTGCCAGTTATTTGTATTGCAAATGTAAGTATATATCATGGCTTTACTTTATGCTTTGATCAACAGAAGTTTATTAGTATGGGGTATCCATAGAGCTGTTATTTTCTATTATGATTTGTACTTTTTTGACTTAAGAAGCTCTTCCCTTTCTAACCAGATGACATGGATTTGAATCCCACTGTGTGTGTGGAAAGATACCTAACATACCAGAACCTCAGTTTCCTCCTCTGTACAATGGGTACAACAACTGCATGCACCTCCCAAGTTAATTTGAGGGTAAAGCAATCAGCACAGTGTCAGGCTGATCATCTCCCCTTCAACACACACAGACACCCCACTGGGGATCTAGGAAGAGGAATGAGGCTACCTTGCTTTCTAGCAGATCTGCACTTTGCCGGAGTTCATTCCTTGACTTTTCAGATTTGTCCAACTTCCGCCTCAGCATTGTGAGTTCCTCCTACGAAAACAAAACACTTGCCAGGAAGCCATTGCAGACCAGAAGCACACATTCCACTTATGTGATAAGTGATTCTCCATCAGAGAGAAGTAACATCTAGTGATCATCCACACAGAACGGTGACTGTAATTATAAAAATACATTATATGTTTCAAAACTGCACAAAGTAGAGCCAGGGATTTAGCTCAGTGGTTCCAGTGCCTGCCTTACAAGTGCAAGGGCCCGGGTTCGATCCCAGAAACCATACCACAGTGCTGGGCATGGTGGCTCATACCTGTAATCCCAGCACTCGGGAGGCAGAGGCAGGAGGATTGTAATGAGAAAAAGCAAGACCCTGTCTGTCTAAAAAAAAAAAAAAAAACCTGCACAGAGTAGATTTTAAATGTTTTTCTCCCATAAAAAAAAAAAGGTATGAGATGGATATGTTAGTCTGACATCGTCATCTCACATTACAAATATACAGCAAAATACGATCTAAATATTTATAATTATTATTTGTTGATTAAAATAAAATTGAGTTTGCACAGGATCCTGGATTCAATCACCAGCACTGCAGAAGAATCAATTTTTAGGAAAGAATGGCTACAGGATAGAGAGGATGATCAGCCAGTGTATCTGCAGCGACATCCCCAAACTAAATCCCCACAAGGGACATTTCCCTCAGCAGGCCTCATAGCCACAGCCACTCTGGAAGGCTGGTCCAGAGCCTCCCAGAAGGGACCGAGGCTCAGGCCAGGCCTGGCGGGCCTGACTGCAGACCACGCGCTCGGAGCTGTCTCCTCTCCCAGTGCCATCTTTCTGCCAGGGGCTCCCATTAACAACGGCTTCAGTGCGCCCCCAGCAGGCTGGAGGAATGAGATACAGAGCACGCGCGTGAGGCGGTAAACGCACAACTGCCAAAGGGGAACAGGGATGAGCTCCATGAAAATGGACACACAGGGGGCCAGGGATTTGCCTCAGAAGTACAAGGTCCTGAGTTCGACCCCCAGTACTGGAAAAAAAAAATAGACATGGATAATTTTCAGGATAAATCTAAGTGTAAACTCCAAGCTGCAGACAAGTGTGTTCAAGCCATACATCCTTTATTCAAAATGCCTGGGGCCTGAGGGAGAGGGTTCAGAGGTTTTCAGATTTTAGAATGTTTGTGTGGACTTTACGAGTTCAGGTGTTTGCATTAGAGCGCTCAGCCTATATAGTTTCTTGCTTTTTATGTAAAACAGAAAAGAACTCTGTGTGAGTGTGTATTTGCTAATTTGGGCAGAAAAAAAGTCCAGTAGGAAGCATGACCAAGAACCCACTTGAAACAGTTATCTATGAAAGGTAGTTGGTTAACTGCATGGGAGGGACAGAAAGAGGAGAACGGCGTCTGAAAGGTAAGAAAATAAAAAGCTCAGAGCTCCACAACTGAGCCTCACCGGGAGGAGCAGTGAGGCCCCTGCACCCTACCTACCAGGGGTGGCAGTAAAGACTCAACCTGCACCGCTCACCTACAGGGCAGCTGGGCTGGGGTGGAAGGTAAGTGATGATCTGGGCCGGAAGGGGCAGATCTGCAGGGGCAGTGGAGGCCTGCTGGGCTGAGCATCCCGGATCAGGAACATGCAGGGCAGGACCCTGGGTCCTGGATGCCTGCTGAGCACTAGGATGAGGGCTGCAGAGGAAGTCACCACCCAGAGACCCGCTGGCAGTGTGGACTGACCTCCTTGGCTCGCAGCTGCGCGCTCCCCACAGTGGTACTCAGCAGGGGCCGGAGGGACCCGAGGAGCTGCCACCACGACCAGTCTCTGACCACCAGGAACGCAGCCACATTTTTTTGGATGCACTGTGCAGCCAGCCGGTGAATCTGCAGGGGAGAACAGAGATCGGAGATGGACCCCCAACCCAAGAGAGGGGAAGGGGACAGATGCAGAGAGGGGGAAGCAAATTTACATAAATTAACCCAAGGCATAAGCTAATGGAGTGCAGTGGGTCAGTGGAGTTGCCCACAATATTTGGATTATTAATGTTCTCACCTTTTCCTGTTTTGCCAAGTTTCTATACTTGAATTCACAAATTCACATGCTCAGGAGGCACACACAGTGATCTAGCTGTCATAGTCGTTAATAACAACATGAAGGAAACAGCAGCTAAGATTCACTGGCCCGTGCCATTTACCGCTATCTTCTCTCACTCTTAACCAGCTCCTAAGAGCTGAAGGTAGGACTGAAACCTGGGTCTGGAGTGTCCCGAAAACATAGCCATGTGGCTTTCTCTCCACTTGGCAAGCTCTAGAGGACAATTTAGTCTCCAGAGGTCGTCGAAGAGAGCAACCCAGGACAACTCAGGACTGTCACCTCAGCTGGCCCTTCGATCTGAAGACATCAGTGGTGCGGCAGTCCTTGAGAGTGATTTTTCCCAGAGCTAGTATAGGCTGATAGCATGAACTGTCCTGGGGGAGGGAACAAGCTCATGGATCCCTAAATCAAAGCCAACATCCTTGGTAAATTGAGATCATGTTTTAGAGACAAGGGAAAGCAACTCAGTCCCCAGGTGGGCCGGCATCATTGGCATCTTCCTGGGAGACACAGGCCCTTGTGCTCACTTCGCACACAAGAGACCACAGTGCGCACGTCAACACTGCAGCAGTACCTTCAGCTTCTTGAATTCCTGGCGAGACAGGAAGCCCTTGCACACCGCCTGGAAGAGGACAATGTTCCGAGACACCAGCTTCTCTCGCTGCTTTTCCAGCCTGGAGACCACGCCCGCCTTGAGGAAGACCTAGGAGAAGGGAAGGCTGCAGGTGACTCCTTGCTCAGTAGGGTCTCCTAGGGTGACAGGAGCTGGCAGCACAGGCCCCAGTCTCTCGGTGGCTCCACTTTCCCTCCCACAGTCCCCAGATGCTCGGCACAGTTCATGGACCAGTAGTAGCTTGAGCAGCACCTAGGAACAAGTCAGGAGTACAGAACACAGACCCTTCCCCTGACATGCTGGGTCACAGGGTCACGATCTGCATTTTAACTCGATGGCTGAGAAATGTGTGTGCATCTTAATTTGTGAGTCACAGCTAGGAAGATATTCCTGAACTCCTCACACAGGACTCATTCAGAGAGACTAGGAATGTGAGTTCCCAGGCCTTGTGTTTGGTGAGGCGGAATCAGTGAGCCTGGGGCCAGACAAGGAGAATGCATTTTTTAAAAAAATTATGAGCATGGGCCGGGGATTTAGCTCAGTGGTTCCGGTGTCTGTCTTACAAGTGCAAGGGCCTGGGTTCAATTCCCAGTAACTACATACAACAATACTGGGCATGGAAACTCACGCCCACCAGCTACCAGAACCATATACCATAGTACCAGGCACAGTGGCTCATGCCTGTAATCCCAGCACTTGGGAGGCAGAGGCAGGAGGATTGTTGTGAGTTTGAGGCTGAGCTTAGGACCAGCCTGAACTACAAAGTGAGACCCTGTCTCAAAAAAAAAAAATTAAATTAAAAAAATATATATATACATATATATATAAGTGTCACTGGTAATCAGAGAGAGCAACATCCTAGAAAAGCCTCCATCAAGTCTTATAAGGAGGAGCAGAGAAAAGAAAGAAGCAAGGGCAGCCCTCCCAGCCAGAGAGAGCGGGGCTGGGCTAGTGTTCCCATACCAAGGAGCTGCTTGGGCAGCAGTAGAAAACAGCTCAGGATACAGCGTGCCTACCAGGCCAGGTTCATCAATAATAGATGATCATGATCACCTCTGCACCACTGTGATCAGTGCCTGCTCTGCACCCCACAGAGCTGCCCATCAACAGACCACAGGGAACAGAATGGGACCAAAGAGGAAGGCAGAGTCCAGAGGGTTGGGCTGAAGGATTTCCAGGGGAACCGGAAGCTTTGGGGGTAGGCCTGTCCTAGCCAACATGGCAGGGGACCTACCATTTGATGAATCTATTCTCTAGCCCTAGGTAGGCAAAGGAGAGAAATTCTAATGATGGGATCTGAGTGACAAAGACACTCAGTTGCTTTCAGGAGAGTCTGCGATGCTTATTTCTAAGAACTGTCCTGTGTGTTTCTTTGTTGATGTGGCTCAGAACCCCAATGGAGTCATTTCCTCTGGAGGCTGTGGGTAGGCAACTCTGTCTTAATTGATGATGCTATCGATTAATGGCTAACACGTATTGTTATTTCCTGCATTCTTGAGCTGTACTAGTTAATATGTGGGTAATGCACTTCCCATATACCATCCTATAAAAGAGTTATTGAGTCTTCTGTTTTATGGCAGGAGAAATCAAAGCTAAGGAAAGCATTTCCCTACAATCCTCCTCTAGCAAGCGGCAACCTCAGGATTTATTTCCTTCTATCTGACTCCAGACAAACCCATAATTGTCACTGCATGCATTAACATTTGGGTGACAAGTACATTTTTCAAAGTCCTTCCTTGCTTGTTCCTTTAATACTTCAAACAGCCCTATGAGGAGTCAATCAGCTATGTGACAGGCTGAAGTTCACAGAGCCAGTGATCACAGATGTTCAGACTTGAACCCAGGACCTCCAGCCTATCGTTTGCACCCATTTTCTGTGCTGACACAAGCCTTCAATTCCTCATTCATTAGGTTACAAGCATCTGAAGTTTGAGGTTCAATTGCAATTTGATTCCAGCTGGAACAAAGGGTCTCGATCGATTCTCCATTATCCTAAACCTATTTTCAGTAATAAAGATCACTTGGCCAATCCTACTGGGAATCTTTTCTCAGTACAGAAATGAAAAGGAGCCCACCCAGTCAGTGCCCACCCTGTTTTGCAGCCCTCTACTGCTTTACAGAAAGAACACTCGCTATCATCCAAGGACACCAGGACAGTTAGCCTCGATGAAATAAAGACACGAGTGACTCATGACCTATCCAATGGGCTCCATAATGACTGTATTAATTTCACAAGCTAGTGAGTCCCAAAAGCTGCTATTAGAAAAAAAAAATCAATGATCAAAATGATGACAACACCACTTCGTATATTATCATAGGTGGCGGGTGCTACCCAAACCACTATTGATTAAGTATGAAGCTTTCATTAAAAAGATAATTGGAAATGACCATACACAGAATGGGAATAAGTCATCGCCTCTGCAGAATCTTATCTTGATTTCTCTCCCTCTGGAAAGCACATGGCCCACTGGAAGTTCTATTTATATTGCATGTAGAATCCCACCTTTCTCATAAATGTCACAGCGAAATCACCAAGAAAAATCAAATTTAGTCCCCTGTGATGGGACCAGCTGCTTCTTGGGGCCATGCAGTTATCACATCCCAACAGCCCCCCTTTCAGGGAGCCATTGTCTTGCGAGCCTTTTTTCCTCTAAAACGCTGAGGACTGAGTTTTCTAAAGCTCCTGAGATGGCAGTAGCTCCCACCTCTGGTACCACAGAGGGGCTGGTTTCTCTCCTGTTAGTTTTACAGACCACAGAAGCTTCACTCTCTAAACACGAAGACATCATTCTATTTGATCAGTACCTTTCCCACTGACAACTGCAGTGATTTAGCAACTGACCGATGAGGTAACAATGCTCTGACTCCCACACTGAGGAAGTAGACAGTCGTGGACCCCTTTCTCACATGAGGTAACTGAGCCCCAGAAAGCACTCAGGATGCACACAGGCAGGGAGAGGAGGAGCCTGGGTGTGGACCGGGTTTGCCCAGTCCTTCCTCCACTGGCCTTGCCAGGCGTCCCGTGTACAGAGCACCAGACGCTACAGTACGGAAGATGCTCCTCTACCTCCCGCCATTGTACAGCTGGGTGACACTTCTATTTTCCTCCTGGCTCTGTAGCCACTGCTGGGTGAATCACAGATGCTGAGAGTCCTGCTCAGGAGACAGCAGAGGACTCATGCAGGCCCAATGCTTCTCAATCTGGACTGCACACCAAGACCACCCAGAGGGCTGTGGCTATGCACACTGCCTGTCCCAATCCATTGTCTCCAAATCACTAGCTCCTGGGCTGGCGGGGAGGGTGCTGAGGACTTGTTTTTTGCAAGCTCTCAGGGGACACTAATGCTGTCACCTGGGGACATGCTGTGATAAAGAACTGCTGGCCTAAGAGGATAAATCCCATGAAGGTAAAGAACAACTTCTCAATATGGGACCATGTAGACCTGCGTGTAGAGAATGCATGGAGTCCTCATCATACTGAAAGACCCTGAGATTGGGATCAGTACAAGTTCGCACAGAGTCTGTGCTCTTGGTTCCCTAGAAGTCCTTGGAAATGGACCTTATTTCCCAAAGGTGCAGCCTTCTCCCAGGCAAAGAACTAGTGTCCTTGTTATCTCGCAGTGCACCGCAAGGCACAGAGGGACAAAATAAGAAATCCCCTGCACTGCACCTGGCTCGCAGAAAAAGCGCAGGAATGGACAGGTTTATCTCTGTGCTAGAAACATCCACAGAGGCCCAGACAAGTAACTCCCAACAGGAGCAGTCAGGCTGAGACTTCAGTGGACTAACAATCTGGACCACATACCTTAGCAGGACCTGGCAGCTAGGAGGGAGATGCTGGTGCATCCACAGGGGTTCCAGGGCAATGGAAGTGACTTCCAGAAAGTGACGAAGTCGACTCAGTGGCCAATTAGATGATCATGTCAGGCCGTGTGTGTGTGTGTGTGTGTGTGTGTGTGTGTGTGTGTGCACGCGCGCTCCTATGTGTTTCTTTTCAGGCCAGGCTTCTTGAGGAGGATCCTACTCAAGCACCTCAGGGAGGACCTGGAGGCAGGAGTCTATGAACCGTGGTTTATTGTACAATGTTCAACTGTCATTGGAAGCCAGGTGGGCAGATGGATGGAACCATTTTTCCTCTTACTATCCCCTCGCCAGTTTGTATTTCTAAACTTTGTCCCTTTTCCCCTGGCTACTTCCTTGAATTTGAAATCTCTGTGTCTTACTTCCCAAACTACAGTCCACAGTGTATGATGATTTAGCTCGGGGGCACCACATCTGCCTTGCAAGCATAAAAGTCATGAGTGTTATCCCTAACACCAGGAAAAAAAATAGTAGATGGTGACAAGTGCTCCACCAAAACGAAAGTCAAGTATTCTGTGTCAAATTACTTGAGAATCCTTAAATACTATGCATGCTTCCTTTCCTGAAACTGTGTGGTATACAAACCTATTAGGAGACTATTAAATTTTCTCTAAACATGTACATATATTTGGAAGAGATTTTGGTTCAGTGACAGTTGGGAGAAAAACGACCTGGCCATTCAAATCATCATGTCCCGTTCTTACACACCATCTTTCTGCTCACACGCTGCTGCTAGTCAGCCAAAGCTCAGTGTGTCGAGCCGGCTGCAACCACAAGGAAAAGGCCCATTGCACAGAGGTGGGCCTAGAGCCCCTTTCAATTGAAGGTGGTTCTTCCTAAGGTGCAGAGGGCATTTAGGCACCAGCAGGTTGATTTTCTCTGAGTGTTGCTGACTGTAACCTCTAACCGATGCCACTTCTCAATGCTATTTCCTCCCACATTATGACATTTTATCTTCACAATTTGTAAGATAAAGGAGATAAAAGATCATTGAGATGGGGGGTGGGAATTGGGTCTCACTGGTTCCCCGCCCTCACAGTCAATGTGGTCAGAAAGACACACTACTTACTTGGCTGTGCCCCACGGCCACCATCTTCTTTTCCAGGTCCAGGGTCTGAAGAAGCTCCTCCACTGCCTGGAGCAAAGAGAAGGACAAACTTAGAGGAAAAGACAGACACAAAGTAGGAGAATCCAAAAAAGGGAAGGTCAGGCCAGGTGGGAAAGAGACACTGTGCACATGTCTATGAGCTTTGCCTGCAGCCCATAATTGCAGACATGTGCAAAGGATTGGGCTGAAACACTAGTTCGCAGAACAACCTTAAGCTGCTCGTGGCAGTACACTCTGGGAGGCTGAGGCATGAGGATGGTAAGTTTGAGCTCAGCCCGGGTAACTTGGTGACGTAGCAAGACCCCATCTCTAAATTCAAAAACAAAACATAATAAAAGACTGGATACGTAGATCAGTAGAGAGATCCTGGGTTCAAAATCCAGTATCACAAAAACAAAATAAAAAACCAAAATGACAAGCTCGGGTGGGTTGTCCTACCACCGTGTCCATGTTACACAGGAGTAAACAGAAGGCACAAAAAACACTGCGGCAGTTCCTTTAAAAATTAGACACAGAACCCAGCAATCGCCCTTGTGTACTGTACCCAAAGGAAATAAAAGCAAGGACTTGGAGAGGTATCTGTACATTAGCATTCTCAGCAGCATTATTCACAACAGCCAAAAGGTAGAAATGTGAAGGCATCCACTGATGGGTGGATGGATAAAGGAAATTTGGTCTCTCCATATCATGAAATATTATTCAGCCTGAAAAAGGAAAGAAATTCTGACCCATGTTGCAACATGATGGGACTTGCGGGTGCTAGGCTAACTGAAATAAACCAGTCACAAAAGGACAAACATTGTGATTCCACTCACACAAGTTGCCTAGAGTAGGCAAATCCAAAGAACAGAAAGTAGAAGAGAGGTGTCCAGGGTCGGGGATGGGAGATGAGAAGCTAATGTTTAAAAGGTACAAGATGTCAAGGTCTTGTTTATTTGTTGTACTGAGGATCCAACTCAAGACCTTGTGCTTGCGAAGCAGATGCCAGAACCACTGAGCTAAATCCCTGGCCCCAGAGGAAGAGAGTTAGGGAGCTGGGCACTACTACTGAGCATACCATGTCATAAAAGTGCTTGATGCTACTGAACTGCACACTTAGATATGGCTAAGATGGTAAGTTTTGTGTATATTTTAGGGTATATGCAAAAATTTTAAAACCTCAAAGAAGGTCATTTTCTGAGATGAAGAGTTTACACAGAGGGCTGAGCCAGATTCTAAGCAAAGTCTACCTGTTCTCGCTGCAGCCTCTGATCCTTGAGCTGCTTCGCATGCCTCAGATGTCTCTGGGGTACCCAAGGGCACTAGGAAGTCTCCCTCCTGTCTCACCAAGTCCCCTGGGGGCAGCCAATCGGCCCTCTGTGTTTCTTTCGCTTTACTTACCAGCTCCTGCCTCACAAGTATTTGCTCCACAAATGGCACCGCCATTGCCGATGTCTATCTGACCAAGACTATGGCAAGGTAGGTGTATGTTTATTCATCCCTTGTTTTCTCCGCTGCACCACAGCACTCTTGCACAGTCAGAGCTCAATAATTATGATGATGGGCCGGGGATTTAGCTCAGTGGTTCCAGTGCCTGTCTTGCAAGCGCAAGGACCCGGGTTCGATCCTTGGTAACCACATACAATACTGGGTGTGAATACTCATGTCCAGCAGCAACCAGTACCACATACCACAGTGCCAGGCGTGGTGGCTCACGCCTCTAATCCCAGCACTCGGGAGGCAGAGGCAGGAGGATTGCTGTGATGTGAGCTGGAGGCTGAGCTCAGGGCCAGCCTGAACTACAAAGCGAGACCTTGTCTAAAAAAAAAAAATTAATAATAATAATAATAATAATAATTACGATGATGAATGAATGTGCAATCAAACAAGAGAGGTGCAATCGTGAGGGGTTAGAGAAAGACAGCCCCATGCAGGAGCAATAAATTCACTCAAAGAGATTTCTGGATGCAGCACCCACTAAGTCATCAGGGATCTCAATGGAATCTTCCTCTGTCACACAATCGCGAAGGTTGCGAAACAAGCCGTGTACCCTCAGATAAAGGCAGGTCGGGCCTGGTTCCTTTGTGACTGTCGACTCCCCTCCCGCTTCCCCCTCATGTCACTTCTCATCAGTCTTCCATTCACTGAAAATCAGAAAGTCTATTTTCAGGATAAACTGTCAGAAACGTAATTGCAACACTCAAGAGGCAAAAAAAAAAAGGATGAGACTGGAGTCATTGAGCAGATGAGATTCGATTCCACGGGTCACCAACATTACAGGACACTTCCTACGACATCCTCCCCAAAAAGTGCTTCTCAAAAGTCTACCCCTCGACTGCAATCAGGAAAGCAGTTTTATCTTCTGACCTCTTAAAAGAACATTCTATGACATTCCTTCAAAATTCTAGTGGTTTCGTTTATTACATTTCAGCAAAAAAATGCTTCAAGGGAGTTGTAGGCAGCAGAAATGCATAACACCAATATATCCAAAATACAATGTCTTTTCTTTCTACACAAGAAAAAATAAAATAAAAATTGGTTGGAAATAGGATGGTTGGGAAAAAAATATATAATCCACAGCCAGTGAAATTTTTCTAAGTCTATTGTGGAGGTGAATTCTAGGGAAAATGTTTGGAAAGAAAGTATCAAAACCTGGTGTTGGATTCCCTGGTCCAGCTCTTGCTTTTAGCACTCACAAAATGACCTGAAGCAAGTACTTTGAGCCTCATATTTCTTTCTGGAACCTCAGATTTCTTTCCTTCCTTTCTGGAAGAAGGAAGAAATAAGGGAGCTTGTCTTAGGAGATTCTAAGGCTGTGTAGTAGAGAACTTTGCATAGAAGAAGCACTCAGTAGATGCTAGAAACCATTCCATGCCCATCATCATCTGTATTAGACAAAACTTAGCAGAGATTCTGGACAATACAGAAAGCTTCCTTTTCTTAGATACACCCCCAGCTCCCCAAAGAACATGATCAACCGCCAAAACAACTCAGGATTCTTCTCTACCACTTTGTTTTTACAGAATATTTAAGATGTCTGTGTAGCCAAGAATCCCAGCCCTGATGAAGAGTCTTCATTCTGTTCTGTTGACCTGAGCTTAAAGACAGGCAGGCTCCAGTGCAAAGGGTGGAAGAGATACATGCAGACGAGATGCTATGTCTCCGGTCCTTGTCCTTCTTTGCCATGTGGTAATAATGGGCCATACAGCACTTGGGAAGATTAATTAAGCATATATGGAAAGTACTTTGTAAATGACTTTGTGCTTAATTGATGTTTTTGTCATCCCGACTAATAATATTATTAGGGTGAATGACATGAAATTGTTCTTTGTTTAGGCCAAATATCAATTATTTCCTTTTGTTCGACACAATGCAATCATTGTGCAGCAGACAGTTGGTAGAAAGGCATGGCGTGAATGGAGGTTAGAATAAGAAATGTCTCCTTCGTCCTGCCCTTTACAGAATCAGCACGTCCGTGGATTCAAATTGTCCAGGTAATGGAAGTTTATCGCTCAGTGCAGAACATCACTTTGAGGAATGAGATATTTGCCATTTTGCTCCAAGGTAACAGTCTTTTTTCTAGGTCTGAGCACTGTTCAAAGGACTTACACATAGTAACTCATTTTCATTTGCAAGTCTCTGCAAATACATACTGTTTCATTCCAATTTTATGGAAAAGAAACTGGGGCCCAGTGCAAAGAAATGACTCGGCGAAGGGTCATGAGTAAGCCTTCCAGAATGGTGGGGCAAGGAACTTAACCTTCTCCCCTATGCTCAGAAATGATAAAAATGGATAAAATTCCCCAAGGATCAACAAGTTCAAAACTCTGGAAATCAAAGGAAGGGACCCAACACACTGGGAAGCATTTATTCAAGAAAAATGACTGCACCTCAGGTGGGAAGAGAGAGTGGGTGGCCACTGCAACTGAGCGTCCCTCCTTCTCTTCCCTTCTCCCCACCCCAGCTCTGTCCCTGAAGAATTCCCACCATCACAAAGCAAACTGGGAAAGTTAGCAGCTCTGCAACCAGCACGGGCTCACTCGTATGGTGCGAGGGATGGAGCCAGCCCTTACCTGGCACCCTAGTTGGAAACAGTTATGACCTGGGTAGCAAACAAATGGAGAAGGTCAATGGCATTGCCAAGACGAAAGCAGATGTCTTGGCTAAGGCAAACGAGAGACCACACACAAGCCAGAAATTTAACAAGGAGTCATAGGAAATGAGATAGCCATAGCAAGCTCATGAAGTTTGTGGTGGCTGATTAATTGATGGTCAGCTGGAGTGAGAATGCCCAGCTGGGCTGAGTTAGCGTGGTTCTGGAGAACAGTAGCAAAAGAGAACAGGACGGGAGGATGCTATGCTGATTTCCCTCAGAGAAGCTTCAGCCTCACCACAGAGGGCTGGCTTTCTCTAGGGAGAGCTCTGGTCCCCTCTGTCGCCTTCACCGCTGACTGCTGGCTTTTGGCACAGACACTTCGGCTGCCATCCAAATCTTCACCTTTGCCTTGGGCGTCATCTCCCGGTTCTCTGTGTGGACTCTTTGGCTGTCAGCACTGGCCTCTCAGCCTCCCAGGGCAGACCATCTAGCCTCCTGTGCCAGTTCTTCAACTTTCCAGCAAGATGCTTCAGGCTTCCTTCGAGGATTCCTTGGCCTCCTGCGGTTGCCTTGCAAGGGACGTTGTCATAGGCTCTAGGCCTTTGGCTGGACTCCTGCAGATATGCCGTGGGACCCAGGTCCTCGGCTGAATTCTTCAGATCTCAAGCACATGGACAGATCCCTTACTCGCCTACATCTGACTCTAGTAAACACTGACTAATACAGAGTTTCTGCATATTTCTGACTCAAACTAAACTCAAGAATAAAAGAGAGTGGAGAGTGGCCCAGCAGTCTTTGAGTGTCCCTCTTTGTACACAAGACTGTATCCACAGGCAGAAGAAACAGAAAAGCGAAAGCTGGAGCCCCTAATGCATACAGGGAATCATCAGCAGAATGTACACAGACTGAGGGGTCTCCTACCCGCCTCCGCTGACCACCAGAATGTGTGCGCACAGGGGCTATCACTGGACAGCCAGGCTTTAACATAAAACAGAATGTTAACAACTGTTCAGAGATGTTATGGTGCCACCTCAAAGGAAAGAACGAGTCCAGAAATTCAGTCACAACAAGTTCCCAATTAGTTAAGAAAAGATCGAAATCCAGAATTATGAGATGTGTTATCTAGGAGGCCCAGTTTTCAACAGAAGTTACAGGACATGACAAAGAAATGTAGAAATTAGGACCTATACCTAGAGCAAAGGGAACGAAGTCCATACAAATCGTGTCTGTGGGGTTAGAATGTCAACATAGCAGGCAAAACTTTCAAAGCAGTTATTGTAAATATATTCAAAGAACTAAAGGAAATGATTTTTAATGAAATAAGGACTGTGTAGACTGACAGAGTAGCTTACTGGTACAGTATTTACCCTGCATGTACAAGTCCCTGAGTCAAACCTGAGCAATACAAGGGCAGAGATTTAGTTCAGTGGTTCCAGCGCCTGCCTTGCAAGTGCAAGGGCCTGGGTTCAATCCCCAGTAAGTACATACAACACTACCGGGCATGGTGAGTCACACCCACGAGCAATCAGAACCACATACCACACTGCCAGATATGGTGGCTCATGCCTGTAATCCCAGTACTCAGGAGGCAGAGGCAGAAGGATTGCTGTGAGTTCAAGGCTGAGCTCAAGGCCAATCTGAACCAGTCTCAAAAAAAAAAAAATCTGTTCAATACACACGCACAGAGAGAGTATAAATGACCTATAAAATATTTTTAAAAGATAAATTATTTTTCAAATTCAAGTGGAAATGCTTCACTTGAAGACTAAAATAACTGAAATGATAAATTCACTAAAGGGGCTTAAAAGAGGTTCTGACATGGCAGATAAGTTTGGGCAGTAGAAGATAGATCAACAGAAAGTGCCCAATTTGAAGCACAGAGATAAACAGAAATCAATAAAAGTGAACAAGGCCTCAGAGACCATGGATGGCAATGTCAAGGCCACCGATATTTACATAGAAGGAGTCTCAGAAGGAAAGGAGAAGGGGATAGAAAACAATGTGAGAGGTGGCAGCTGAAAAACTTCCAAATTTGACCCACCCCTCGAATTAACGTACTCACCACAGAGGGTGCATGAATGCCAAACAGGGGAGACATGAAGAGACGCAGCAATGTATACCACAGTCAAAATACTGAAGCAAATGTAGTGAAGAAAATCTTGTAAGAGGCCAAAGAAAATAATTCAGTCTGCAAAGGGAAACATCTAAACAGTTAACAGCTAAACTTATCAACACTGAAGTCCAGAATGCAGAGGGAGTACATATTAAAAGTGCTGAAAGTGGGCCGGGGGTTTAGCTCAGTGGTTCCAGAGCCTGTCTTGCAAGCGCAAGGACCTGGGTTCCAATTCCTCAGTAACCACATACCATACTGGGTGTGGAGACTCACGCCCAGCAGCAATCAGTACCACATACCACAGTGTGGGGCATGGTGGCTCACACCTGTAATCCCAGCACTCGGGAGGCAGAGGCAGGAGGATTGCTGTGACGTGAGTTTGAGGCTGAGCTCAGTGCCAGCCTGAACTACAAAGCGAGACCCTGTCTCAAAAAAAAACTATCCTTCAAAAATTAAGATGAAATAAGTTTTCCCAGGAGAGCAAAGATGAAGAGAATGTCTTGCTAGCAGATCTTTCCTCCTCACTTATAGTAAAGGACAAAAGAAATGGTAGCATGGATTATTCCAGTCCTTAAAGAATTAAAGAACACTAGAAAATATAAATATGTAAAAAATATAAAATATATATGCATATATTTTTTCTTCTCTTCCTTTAAAAGATAGTTCAGGGCCGGGGATATAGCTCAGTGGTTCCGGCACTTGTCTTGCAAGTGCAAGAGCCCAGGTTCGATCCCCACTAACCACATACTATACTGGGTTTGGAGACTCACCCTAGCAGCAACCAGTACCACATACCACAGTGCCGGGCATGGTGGCTCACACCTGTAATCCCAGCACTCGGGAGCCAGGGGCAGGAGGATTGCTGTGATATAAGTTTGAAGCTGAGCTCAGGGCCAGCCTGAACTACAAAGCGAGACCCTATCTCAAAAAACCTAAAAAAAAAAAAAAAAAAGATAGCTCAAAAAACTATTATATATGTATATATGTATCATATATATCCATACATGTATGATATATATAATCATATATATCATATATATCATATGATATACATATATATGATATACATTGTCATAATGCCATCTAGATGGAAGGAGGAAATGGAGCTATATTGGAACAAAGATTTTGCATCCTACCAGAGCTAAGTTAGTATTAATATGGAGTAGGCTGCTAAGAATTATGATCACATCGTAAACCCTAGAACAGTGATGGTGAACCTATGGCATGTATGTTGCAATGGGCATGCAGAGTCCTCTCTGTCAACATGTGAGCCAAGCTACCCCAGCCAAGATTTGACAGACTGTCAATACTGTGCACCACAGCAAAAAACACATCAGTTGCACAAAAGCACACAACATGCAAACTTTTTTGCCTTTCAATAAAAAGCTGTTTGTATTATTGAAAGCTCTGGTACTACGTTTTGCTTTTAAGACAAAAGATGTCAACATGGGAGTTGATTTTCCTAACGTAATACCTCAGTGTTCAGACTCATTACATGTTGGCACTTTATGATAAATAAATGGGCTTGGAGTTGCAGATGAAGTACTTGGTCTCTAGGAAGTTTGATATCATGACTTAGAACAGCCACAAGAAAAGGGGCCTCAACTGGTCCACCAGAAAAATACCTACTTTACAAAATAAAAAAGTAAAGGAGGAGAATGATAAAAAATTGATGTGATATATAAAAGTCAGACAGCAAAATGATGGGTATAATCACATTAAATATAAATGGATTGAACATGCTGATAAAATGGCTGAGATTGATAGCCTGAATTTGAAAAACAAAATGACAAGTCTTTACTTTTTACAAGAGATAGAGTTTATATTCAAAGATTGATTTTACAAAGAAAAGCAATGAAACAAGATATACCATGTAAAGAATAAACCTAGTAAAGTTGGGTTCGTAGCAGTATTCACATCCAACAAAACTGAATTTAAAACAAAAGTCTTACTTGGACACAAAGAGACATTTTGAAGTGATAAAGGGATCAATCCATCAGGAAGAAAAAGAAATTATAAACAACATATGCACCTAAACAGAGAGCCTAAAATATGTAAAGCAAACAGATAATTAAAGGAAAGATAATCAATACTAGCAGTTAGAGGTTTAATACCTGATTCCTTTCAATTGATAGAATAATTATATATTTTAAAAGGTATGCACTATAACTGTGCAAAAGATTTCTCTAGAATGCCTGGGAAGAATGCACTCAAAAGCATATGGGCTGACCTCTGACACTGGGTTGTATTGTATATGCTGGACAGGAAGTGAAAGACCCTGGAAAGAGTGAAGAACCATCTCTGGGAAGTGAGTTGTGAGATTCCTGTGTCTGTGGAACAGGATGTCCTCCTCAGAGGACACTGGCTCCTCTCAACAAAGTATCTTTCCCTGCGAAACTCACATCTGTACTGCTCATCTGTTGAGAACCTGCTAGGTGCTAGACACTCTGCTGTGGTTATTACATTTGCTTATGTTCATAGAGCAGAAAGAGACGGGGCAAGACACAATTTGAACCCAATTCTCCTGACCCTAAACTGTGGTCTTAATGTTCTCTCAGTCACACACTGAATTCTTTCCCCAAAGATGGAAAGAACCTGTTGTTTAACTCTATATGCTTTGGCCTGTAAATAGAAGACCTGGAACAAGGCAGAAACTACACACACACACGTGCGCGTGCATACACACACACACACACACACGCACGCACGCACGCACATGCACACTGGACTGGCCCACACTGACTAGATAAATATACACACTGACTAGAACAGTAGATCTAAACTGGAAGGACATAGCACAATGAGCAAGAAAATTGCTGAATATAGTCCACATCAGAACCTGGGGAGTGGACAGCTCCCCTTCAGGCCGGACCTCTTCTAGTCCTCTTCCCAACAGAGGACTCTTGGGACAAACTCAGAAGGTGTCAGGAGCATCCACCAGAGTTTGAGAAAGAGTGACAGTGACTGCCTTTGAGTTGAGCTGAAAGCTCTTAATTATGTTTCTCAGGACAAGTCCCAGGGGAAAGAGATTTTGTTGACTAAAATCAATCAACACTGTAGACACTCTGAGGGAAAGAGGGTGGGCCCAAGGGTTTCTTTGCACCGCATCAATCAGAGACTTGGCAGCTCCTGCTCCGGCAAAGTCTGGGAGGCAGCCAAGGGAGCTGAAAGGGCTCCTTCACTGACTTGCCTGTGGTTCCTCCATGGCAGTCACTCCAAGTGGCTTCACTGTTGCTTAAGGCACAATCTTAACCAGATGGGGCAGCCTGGGACAGAGGAGTGGGCCCCGTGGTAGAGAGTTAAGGCCGGATCACTTGAGAAGCACCTAGGGATGTTCCTAGGCACTTAAAAAGACAGGAACACGCTGAGCAGCTAGAGGTCGGCACAGGACACTGCTTCCTAGAGAAGGCCATGGAATGGGCCGAGAGAAGGCCGCTTCCTTTATGATTTTCCTTAAGTCAGCCAGAGTCTTGATTCCATACCTCTGCTGAAAAGCCTTCAGAGAGCCATCACTCAGTATGGAAAGAGCCGATTCTGGTGTGTTTTGCCTCAGGACTGTGTCCTGTTCATCCTGAAACAAGCACTAGGTTTGAATCATCTCCAGTCGTAGCTCTCTAAACCCGTACACAATATGTGCACATACATGCTAAAAGGCATATACTATATCTGCTTCAGGAATACAAAATACCCACCAAGTGCCTGGAAAGTGAGTGTTTCAATGAGAAATGGCTGTGGCATAAAAAGACACTGCACATTAGGCATGAAGGACACTTCGCCAAGACCATTTTACACCCTGCCTGTGAATTCCCTCTGCTGCCGTCTAGCGCCTGATGACAATATTGACCTTTTCTAGCTGTCAAACTTGTCTTATTAAATCCTGAGGTCTTAACCGCTTTGCACACAGAGGCCGCTGGTTTGCCCACCCGAGCACGTGTTCATGTATAATTCATGGCGTATCGCAGAGCCCAGTGAATGAATATTTATCAGCTTTTTCATAAGAAGCAGAATGGTGTTTCCTTTCTTTGCTACTAAATTTCTATGCTGTGGCAAATGAAATTTGTGAGCAAATATAAAAAGAATACGAAGAAACAAAAAACAGCCAACCAAGTCCATTCCACTTGTAATTTTCCATTTTCCCGGGGCCTCATGTGGATGCTGGGGAGGTTTCAGCTTGGCGGGGACACAAAGCTGCTGACTCATCCAGAATAGAAACGCTGCCATATGCGACACCCAATGCCCCCGCGCAAAAACGCCCCCACGGCCAACTCCAGCCCCATTTCCAACTGCGGAGGAACCCAAAACCTTTTCAGTGGCTCCACTCCACACCCTCAGCAAGGAGACTGAGGCTGGAGGAACCTCAGGTAAAGAGTCCCCCAGAATGACTGGCAGAGTGCTCGATGTCAATGAGCCAAACAGCGCTTCGTGACCTCTAAACTGAAGACACCACTTTGAGAGAGCATGGCCCTGCACCACCCCCGTCATGTGCCCCGGTACATATAAAAACCAAGGGACCTGTGAACTATGATTGATTCCTCTGCTAGCCTTCTAATTCCCTGACTGAGGACTCCAGTGCTGACAATCTCAAGGGGGTGGGGACACGCTCTTGTAGAAGTGAGATTTCAACTCAGTGCAGAGACTGCCTGGTTCAGTTGCTCCCACCCTGGCCTTACAAGATGCCAGTGATGTTACGTCGGTGGAGTAGTTAAGATCTACCGAGCCTCTACTATGTGTACTTGTGTACTGCACATATCAACTATGCCAAGACGTGACAACCTCGGAACACCTCGTGAAAGCAGGCATGACGGATGGTCCCATCATACAGATGGAGAGCCACAGACAGAAGGAACTTGTTTAAAGCTCACACTGTCCAAGCTGGGAGTCAAATTCATTTCTGTTGGACCTGAGGCCTAATTTTTCAACTCTCAAGCCCTGAAATCCAAGCAGTGAAGTTCAAGGAACAAAAACCCACAAATGCCTGGTTGTGTGGCCCCAGGAGAGTGGTTTTATTTGAGAGAGCTTTCATTTTGCCCTTTGTAAAAAAGCAAGCACCTAATCACTCTTGTTTTGCAGGGCTGCTGCGATGCCACTGGGCAATTGGGCTTTGCAAATTCTAACAAGCTCTGCAATTATTGATAAGCCTGTGGCCATTCTCAATAGAAACATTTATTGTGAAGACTTTGGCACCAAGAATAAAGACGAGAGTTCATGAATGTACAGGCGAGTTGGAGAAAGGAGACACACAGGAGCAAAAGACACAGGTAAGGATTGCGAATCCACACAATTAAAAATAATTGAGCTTTTCGACACTAGCCAAACCAATCTGGCTGTGCTTCGGTACCTTTCAGCTGGAACAATGATTAGACTTGCTAGGAGCCAGAAAACATACAGGGTGTTTACAGAACTCCCGATAAGGAGAAGGATGACACACACATTAAGACTAAGGGGATCTGGTGGAGAGGTGTGTAGCTGGATATCACCAGCTGTGCAAGATGGGAGGAGTAAGGAGGGAGGGAAGTGGGCGGCTGCAAAGGTCCTGGAGCAAGAGCACATTGCAGCCCCTAAGTGGAGAGCCCTGGTGTAAAGCCCTCTTCCTGTGGACCATCCCAGGAGGTCAGAGCTCCGTAGGACACCATCAGAAATGGATCCTTCCACCTTCTCCAGTCCCTTTCAGCTGGAACACATGTTCTCATCATTCTGCTCCCATTCTTCCCACGCATTTGCTCAAACGGGGTTTCAGAAGGGCCCTTGTGGTGGGTGGATCACTGAGCCCCAGAGACATGGTGGGGAGAGAGCAGGGGTCCCAGCCTTAGTATCACCCCCAGGCCTCACTCTCAGGCCCCACTTGGTACCAATCTCCCTTGGGGCAGTCTGTTATGTCACAGGGGCTCAGTAGTGGGATCCAGAGAGCCCTCACCCTACACCAGTGTCACATACCTTCCTCTCATCTATGCCCTCAGGGGCCGCCATGAGCTTCTTCAGTAGCACAGGGTCCAGCACCTGGAAACACCGGCGGAACTGAGTGAGCCCCATGTGGTCAGCATAGCCTGGGGAGAGGAAACGGCAGAAGTCACAGAGGCCAAAGGCCAAGAGCCAGCCCTGTGCTGCGGAGACCTCCAGGGAGTGCAGCAACCGCTCCCAGACTGACTGCTAACTTAGGTAGATTCCCAGGCTGGTACCTCGGCTAATTTTACTAATTCAATCGACTGAATTTGACAAGCGCTTCTCAAATGTGGTTCTCAAAATACAACCCCCTTCTGTGAACCACTGCCATTTGGACAAGGCTAAACTTCTCTCCTCTGCCTCGCAGAAGGTCACAGTTCATGTCAGGATCCAAGTCAAAGGCTCTGTGGTAGAGGTGGCTGGTGAGTCTAGATTTTCCCAAAACGTGCTCATCTGTGGAAAGTATGGCCCAGTACATTTTCTACTCTACAGAATGCCAGGAAGGGATGCTGCCCTGGTAGGTATGTGTGGGCTTTTTAAATCTATCCATGTGGGGGACAGAGCAGCATTCTGAGATCTGGGAAACTACAGAGATGCCAGGCTTTGAAGGAGCCAGAGAGTTTTCCACTAGCACTTGCTATGGAAGGAAAATCTACTAGACTTAGAATGGAGAAACAAACTTGAACAACACTCAGCATTTACTAAGTACTTATATGTGCAAGATACTAGGGTGTGAGCTCTTCATGTTTTTTACAGACTCTTGTGTTTGGACCTTTGTTTTTACTCTCATTTTAGGGAGATCACACCTTGTCACATAAATGCTAACTATTTTAGGCTGGGTTCAGACTCAGGGAGTGAAAAATAATCTAGTAGAGAGTAGCCAAAGATGAGCAGAGACTGTGCTGCAAAGAAATGACTCTGAGGGCCGGGGATTTAGCTTAGTGGTTCCGGCGCCTGCCTTGCAAGCTCAAGGTCCCAGGTTCAATCCCCGGTAACCACATACAACAATGCTGGGTGTGATGACTCACACCCACCAGCAATCAGAACCACATACCTCAGTGCCAGGCGTGGTGACTCACACCTGTAATCCCAGCATTTGGGAAGCAGAGGCAGGAGGACTGTTGTCAGTTTGAGGCTGGCTGGGCTACATAGTGCATTCAGGGCCAGCCTAAACTACAAAAAAGAGAGACCCTGTCTCAAAAAAATAAGAAATTACTCAAGTATTGAGGTTTGAACTTCTTCCTAAATGTAAGGAGCAGGGCAGAGACTCCTTTGCTTCAGAAAGATTCTGCAAGTGGCTGGACTGGAGGAGCTCTGGTGGGATCCTCATCTGGTTTTGAGACTCTACAATAAAGTCAAGTGTGTTAGTCAGGAGGAAGAGCAATGAAGGAAGAGGGTGGTGAGACAACCTAAAAGGTCTTCCTGAGGAGCAAGAGTCTCTGGCCGGCTCTGGAAAATGTTGTCAGCACAAAGACAGGGATCTAGGGGGTCCTGAGCTGCACTGTGCCTTCAGGTCAGACTTGAGTGGGTTCACATCCCACCTCTGTCCTCATTAATCCAGTATCTAGGGACAGAGGTTGCCACCTCTGGGCAATTCAACTTCTCTATCTGGAAAATGAGAACAAGATGTATCGTCACATTCATGGTCACGGTCACGGCGACGTCTGACACCAATGCTGGTGAAAGGGGCTAAGGTACCCTGTGTGCTTTCCACAGCCAGCCCCTCTCCTCAGTTTTGCTCCTTTGTTAACCCACCTCATGCTGACAACTATTGGAGAGGAAAGGGAGCGCACCCTAGGGACCTGCCTGGGGTCGCACTGCCAGTGACAGTCTGAGCTCTGCCCTGCGGGCCGCGTGACAGGTAATGATTAGAGAACATTTACCCAGCTGTCATCCCTCCCTAACTGCGCATCCTCCCTGTGCCTCAAACCAGCTCTAGGTAACTTACATAGCCACTATGATGTAAATGCCGTTTGGATAGCTGTCGTATCACACTGCGTAGGTAAAAATGAATAAGGAAAAGGTCTGTGCATGTTCACTGCAGGTGTGACCTTCTCTTAGAAGATCGTGATTCTATGCTGGCTGAATCCACAAACATGGAGCCCACAGGTCTGGAAGACTGACTGCCCCCAGGCACTGTCCTAAGAGCTTCGTCAGGATGATCTCACTTAGTGTAGGTAACAGCAAGTCCCTGGCACATAGTAGGCACTCAATAAATAGCATATATTTATAGGCAACATGTGTGCACAGATAGATGCATATGTAATATAGGCACGAGTTCAAATTCATAAATATTTAATGCATGTATCAATGTATGCATGTAAATATATCTCATGTGGGTGTGAAAGACAGAAATGACTTAGAATAGAGGGGGGAAAGAGGAGAGAAACCAGGTCTGGGAGGCAGAAATCGGAAAGTCCTACCATGAACCATCAACCCTGTCCTCAGCCGGGAGGCTCACATGGGCTGAGTCGGGCTGTGTTTACAGAGCGGGGAGCCCCGCCGTGAGGTGGGAGATACACAAGCACGCACACTGGGCTGCTGCCCGGGTGGCAGACCAGGGAGCCTGCGAAGGCCCAGGGCTTCCTGCCTGCCAGCCAGGAGGAATCGATCACCTGCGGGGGCTGAGCTGCTGCCTGGGACCATCTTGTTCTTCCCCTGTGACATTATCTGTCTCCCTCAGCCTGTGGCTGCACGAGTGGGCGGGAAAATCGATGAGGTGCCCAGGGGACTTCGAGTCTCGGCCTTGTTCCAGCTGCTCCCGGCTTCTCTGTCCAACACTCCACATCACGGTTCCGTTATTAACGGGGTGGGGGAGATGGCGCAGAGACCACAAGCCGGGGTGTTGTGAGTGACCGCGGAGACAGACGTTAAACAAACAGTTGCCCCCCTGCAGCGCCCACCAGCCCCAGCCACACCATCCTCTGCAGAGACACTGGCTGTGCTACTAGTCAGAGACGGGGAGCTGCGGGGCAGCCTGCACGGGCCGAGATGCAGAGAAGAACAGGGAGGTTTCCGATCAAGACGGAAACCTCTTTTGGTTAAAGCCCCATCTCTCCAGCTGACTTAGTGGAAAGCAAAGTGTCCAGCAAAAGTACCCACAATCCTCTCTGGTGGAGGCACCAACTCCCTCTCCTACACATTTTGGACACACTCCTGAAAAACCAGGTTCTTTTACATCTTCTTGCCTTGGCACCTCCTCATTCTTCTGCTTAATATTTCCTCACCCCCCACCTCCTAGCAGGAGCTGCTTCTTATATCATTTAGGGTTTTACATCTTCTAGAAGGATTCCCCAGTCTCCCAAGAGCACAGAGCTAGCTCCCTCCTTGAGACATCTGTACACCTGCTGCAACCCTGTGTGATATACACCGTCCTCACTTTATTGTTTCCTGCAGTCAGAGTGATCTCTCAGACTAAATTAAGCTTCTCAAGCATCAAATTATTACTCGTTATAGAAAGTCTGCTCTCCACCCAAGGCAGATGAAGACACAGCCCTAGCCTGTGAGGAGAGTGCAAGAAATTCCAGAAACCATACGGGTCTGGGTTCAAATCCAGACTGTGCCTTGTCCCAGCAGCATGACCCCGGGCAAGTCCCTTCTCTGGAGCTCTCTCTCGCCGAGGTGGAAACAGCTCCTGGCATACACTGAGTATGCAGGTCCTTGGCTGCCACTTGTAAGGGAGCAGAGATCAGGTCCCTAGCTGTCTCTTACCTGTCCTGTGCAGACGCAGCGCCTCCAGGATGTGAGAACCTGCAAGCTGGACCCTCAGGGCAGGGATGTCTGGGGCCAGGGGCTTGCCTGCCTCAGGCTGGTCTCCAGGCAATGGTGGTGGTAAGGATCCCTGTCCACCCTTGTCATCCACTGCCGGTGTGGGCACCAGACAGTGGATAAAATGCAGCTGAGAGCGTCTCACCAAGTTAATCAGTGCATCCTAGGACCAAGCAGAGAGATGAAGGTCTGCTGTGAAAGGGGAGCAGACAGGGCCTTTGCTATCCCCCACATATACACATCAGCCTGGCCTGGGCTCCTCTGTGGGCCCCATATTCTACTCCAAGTTCATCTTGCCTCCATCGCGATGTGCACTGGTGATAAATAAGGGGATTTTAACACCCCCAGTAAGATATGGGGAGAGTGAGGCAGAGAGAGGCTAACGAGTAGCCAGTGAGCAGCCCCAGGAGACCACTCACAGAATATCTGGGGCTGGAAAGGACTCTTCTGAGGGCTTTTCCATTGTAATACGCTCTGAGAATTTTTTTCCAAAACATATTCTTCCCATGGCCCAGTCTGTTCTAATGTGGGCTTAGCCTGACTACGGATTACTCAGATGTTCTGCTGATGCTCTGGATCTAAGTAATACGTTTATGCCCAACCCTGGGTCCTGGTGCCTCTCCCCAAGGAGAGATGGCCTCACGTGGGAGGAGCAGCTCAGACAGTCTGGTATCGGTCACCTTGGCCAAGAGGCATGTGTCACTCCTCAGGCCAGGGTCATGGTCAAGTTTGTCTGTGCCCAGAGCCTCCCTTTCCCCTTCAGACAGGCATCAGGTGTGTCTCTCTCAGGGCTGCTGGGTAGGGAAGAGGTGACTGAAGTAGATCCTCCCCCCACCAGGACTTGAGGATCCGTGGCGAAGGGGGGAAGTGTCCTCCCCAGGCTGCCCACTCACCATCTGCAGCTTGATCTGGGAGCACAGCGCTCTCCTCCTGGCCGAGGCAAGGCTGCTGGCGAACGTCCTCCTCACCACACGGCTCCTGTGCAGGGCCTGCTGAGAGGTGCCCTCCAGGCCTGCCACGGCCTGGCACACAGGTGGCAGCTTGGCACGGCCCTGGAATAGACTTCTCAACTCCTCTCTGTTGGAAGAGGGGGAAAAAGAAAAGGCTCGAAGACTCTTGGGGAGCCCTGGCCCTGGGTGGGGAACAACAGGATGACACCCCCTTGCTTCCTGGTCTCACCCACTTGTTCACGGTTCCTTCTGCCGTGGAGTCTTCTCTTACTGACAAGGCTCAGCTCCTCCCTCAACTCCTCCATCTCACCAAAGGCTCTCTGTCCTCCCCGAGCACTAGCCTTTCCCTCCAGCAGTAATCCTGCTAACCTGGTCAGTGCCACCTTTGAAGGCACTGCCATCTTTGTGGTCCCCCAAACCAGCCTAGTACAGAAGGGCCCTTCCTGTACGTTTCATGCAGCAATAAGTGGAGCTGCAAGGTTAATGCAGTAAAATGCCAGCCGCATGCCAAGGGGACAGCTAGGGCCGACCTTAGGCATCTCAGCAATGGACTGGCTGTGACACAGCAAGGGCAGCCAGGTCCTTACTAAAGGTCTGCTCTCATTAACCCAAGCTAGTCTGACCAAAAATAAAATGACAAAGTAACCTCAGAGACCCTTTCTTCCTGAGGAGGGGCTGAGACCCAGACAAGAGCTGGCGCCCCATGCCCTACCTCCCTTGCCAGCATTCTGGCATCCGTCATCATGCCCCATAGTCCACGTCCCACTCCCAGACCCAGCGCTGAAGATTCTTTACCCATGTTCCCCAGTGCAGGATATGAATGTCCAAACTACTCGGGAATCAAGCGCCACCCAATGAGCCCACAGGGGTTAAATGTGTGGTACAGACTCGGAGACGAAGAAAGGTGTGGCCACAGGGACGTCACATCCAAAGCCTGAGCAGGGTGCTGCCAGAGTACATAGGAAGCGAGGGCCCCCTTGTGGAGAAGCTGGGGCCACCAAGGGTGCGAGGCCCATCCCGCATCTAACAGACTTGTTCACAGTGTCGTCCCAACCTCTGTGTGTGAGCTGCTGTATGTATGTGGTTCAGCGGAAACTCCTGTCTTCAGTTTATCATGTGACCTTGGCCAAGCCACTTGTCCATTCCTAGGGGCCTTGGCTCCTCCAGAATAAAATAAGACTTTTGGATAGAAACAATGGTTCTGAAACTTGAGTGTACCTAGGAATTTTATTTACAGAAAGCGCCCAAGCCATGTAAGTCCTCAGGGTCCCTCCCCTAGGGGCTCAAGGTCGAGTCCAAGCATCAGAATTCCTAACACACTGTGCTGGGGGATCTGGAGCTCAGGGACGCGGTGGCCCACTCTCCTAAAAAGTGTTACTTGTTCTCTAAAATCACCAAGGCCTGGCTCACAGAGGGGTGACGTGTGACACGCTCAGATGGGACTGACCCCCAGATGCACTGCGCTGTTCTGCCCACTCGCCTGTGGTTCACCCAGGAATGTCCCCTGGTCTTTCCCCCTCCCTAACTCAGCATCCCTCTCTCAGCCAGAGCCAAAGGATGTTAAAGCAGGAAGGAAATCTACAAAGCCACAAAAGGAGAGCTTTAATAAGCTGTCTGCAACCTTACATTGCCCAAGCCTCACATCAGACAACTAAGCTTGGGAGCACCAGGCCCATTTCCCAGCTGATTAAATGGAGGCCCAGGTCATGTGGCTGGAAAGAGACAGAAGCAGAATGTGAACATTTGTCTGATTCTAATGTGATAGCAGAGCTGCTGAATCTTTTGTCTGCTCTGTCCAATTCTTATTTTATGCTGGAGGAAGCCACAATAATTGAAAGGAAAGAGACTGCCCTCAGTGGCTCCCTATTATCCATTGTGACTCGCTGACCTTGCTTTGACCCACCACTGCCTGGATCTCTGCAGCAGCTGCGTGCCAAGCTCTCCTAGATTTGGGGCTTCCAATTCATAGCATCCCGAGAACTTTCTCAAGGACCCCACAGACTTGAGCTGCACCCCAGCTAGAGCCCACTTTCTGTGAGACTAAATGCAAGCCTATCTGAGGCCTCCATTTTCACATCTCTGAAATGGGGATGATGCTGATGCGAAGCCCACAGGGGCAGTCAGTAACCATTCCTTTCCCACCGTTGTGCCCTCACAGGACACCACTTCTTCTTGTCTCCAAACTCCACTCTTGCAGGTTTCCAGCACTGAACTTGGGAGGTATACGGGGCTTCAACGAGCATTTTCCATTAACTTCGAAGTGATAGCATGATCACTTCCCTCCCTTCTGGGACCAGCAGCCAGGAAGAGCGGTGAGGATTTTATAATGCTACAAAATGTGTCATTTCGGTTTTACAACCCCCTGAGTTCTAGGAGGTCCATAAAAGTGGTTCCATTCACATTGCTCCCATACTTAATAAAAGGTAAAAAGCCAAAATAAGAAGTCATGGCTTTTTTAGCTTTTGTGCCACTTCCCCAGCCAGCTTCTCTCCTTGGCTGGGTTGGCTCAGGGCTGGGGATATGCCTGGACTGCCCCAACTCAAGTCACAGCTCTCTAGTCCATGGTGAGGGGTTGAGGTTCCTCACAGGCCTCCATGTACCAGTTGTGGTTTAGAGCACATCCCTCCAGCAGTAGGGATGAAATGCAGTATCCCAAATGGTCCCATCACCCCCAGTTCTGGCCTGGCTCACCTCTTTGACTGCCGCAGGATCTGGGGGGCATCCAGGGCCGAGAGGTTGGGTTTGGCTCTGTGCAGCCAGCCCGTGAGGTCATAGCGCACGGGGTCCTGTCCAAGCTGGTGGAAGATCTCGCACTGAAGGGGCTGCTCACAGATCCGCAGGCCTGAGGTCCCTGAAAGCAGCCCAACAGCATGAATGCTGGGGAAAGTCTGCATCCCAAGAATACCGCTTCCGTTTTAAAGTCTTTCCAGACAGCTCAAGCTACCAGTTCAAGACCTCTACATTTCTCTTACAGTTGTGAACTGAGCACCCCCAAGACACCTATTTGACCAAGAATTATCGGTACACACAATCTTCATGAATTTTGCTATGTGTATCCATGTATCACCTAGGCTGTGATTTATTTAATGTTGCCTTTAAATCAATGTTTTTACAAGGTACATTCATTTAAAAAGCAGCATACTATTGCAGGTTTGATCTACAAGCTCGATTTATTTTCTAACATGTATGGAAATAGTTATTAAACATATTGGAAAGATTCATTCATATGCCTCCTAACACTGTCCTTGAATGTTCTCAACCAAATAAAATCTCAGCACACTCTCAGGGGATGCTGGGAAAGGCTAGATGGCAAGAGTAGGGGGTTAGAACAACAAATAGGCCCAGCCTCACACACAGAAAACCCCATTCCTGCCACTTATTAAGGTGCACAAGGGACCAAGCTACTTGACTTGCTAAGCCTCAGCTTCCTCCTTTGCGGAAATGGAGATGCAGTACTACAAACGCCCTATGGTAGCCTAAGACTCCTTTAGGATAATGTGTGGGAAGTACTTTAGAATGTTATCTGGCAACTAGTAGTGACCCCATTAACAGTCGTGGTGTCACTACTCTTGACGGCATTTAACTTTACCCTGATCTTCTGCAACAATGTTTACCCCTAGGACTCCACTGGATGGCATCCCGCTGAGCATAGGCAGAATCCAGAAGCCCTCGAATGAGTAAATAAATAAACCCAGTGCTGGTTACCAACTAGATTGCTCTAACCACGGTGATGCTTTCAAGTTGCATTCCCATGTTTGGAGGAGTTGTGCCCCCCTCCCCCAAGGTCCGAGATCCACTATTCTAGGAAGGTAGCACTGGGTGATTCTTATGTCTCTGCTGCTTGACCTTCCTTAGTTTTCTTCCCTGTTCTTGTCAATGTGCCCACATGCGTCAGGGTTTTGAGTCTTTCTCTCAAGACCTAATCTGTTAACTTTAGACTATAATGGCATTAGAAACCAGGAACCCGCATTTCTTGAAGCTCTTTACAAAATACACCCCATCAGAGAAACCGCGGGCTTCCATGAGGAAAGGAAATCCATGTCTTGGATTCCACCACCTGTCTGGCTGCACAGACGGCCTCTGTTCTTCAGAACTGAACTCATGACCAAGGAACATTTCCAGTTAGGTAAAGCATCATTGCATCAAGAGCCTCCTGGGAGCCCTTCAGGGCTGTGCTGTCCCTAGCCTCATGAGAGCCGCCTTCCAACAGGAAACAACAGCATCCCACAGGACGTAAGGTGCACTCCAGGCTCCGGCACCCATGGGCGTACTGTCCCTACATAGGTATCTGTTTGTGTGGCTGCCCTCCCTCTAGCGTCCTGGAAGCAACTTGAGAACAGGAATGGGGATTCATTTGTCATGTGGAAAGGGGGGATACAGAGGAAAGAAAGATGTTAATGTTTGCTAAGCCCCAGGCAAGCTGCCCACTGTGCTGGCAGGCTAACTCTGAGGATATCACTCTGTCTTCACTCTGCCCAGTAATATGAGTATCTCTGGCCTGGATTCTAGAAGACGACATGAACCTCAGAAAGAAGAAGCAGCCTGCTAAAGGGACACAGCTTATCAAAGAAGGGCCAGGACATGGATACACAAGTCAGCTAGCGCCAAGGCCTGCATCTCCCCAGAGAGGCCACGATTCTTGGACACCGTGCTGGAAATCCAATCACGGGAACCAGAGCTGCTCATTTATCTCATTCGTTTCTCTCTTCTGCAGTTGCTTTTCACACCGTAATTTTATTCATCAGAGCATTTTCCAGGAAGCCTTAGGTTTTTCAGGAGACTCCTGAAGACTCCTGGAGGATGGGCAGTTACCCAGCATGGTTTCTGGATTCACTATCTCACCCAGGGCCTGAACCCTTCATCCAAGTCACCCACGGCCCCTGCAGGTCACCCCTGCAGTTGGGAATGCTAATCACTCACTTCTCCTAGGCCAGGTGCTCCCAGCCCCCACATGAGCTCACTTGACAATGTGGGGACACTCAGCAAAATGTGCATGAGGTGAAGCTGTGGAGTCGTAAAGAGCGAGACCTGATTAGCCAGAAAGCCCCAAGTGTTCCGGTTGACTGAATGTTCTCATTAACTCAGAGCTAATCAGAAAGCTTTGGAGGGAAAGAACCTTTTTGGAAAAAAATACCTGAGTCAATATGTCTGCCTTAGTTTGAGATAAAGGAGGCAACAGAATCTCTCCCTGAGAACTGAGAGCCTGATATATCCCCCTTTGGGGGTTTCATGGACAAAGGAGAGGGCATCACAAATGGAGCTGAGTCCCCTTCTGCCCCAGCCACGCCCACCAAGGTGCCTTTTGTGACCAATCCGCTCTCCGTCTCTTGCATACAAGTCAGAATCCAGGCCGTGTTCCATTTGAGAACTCCATCTGGTCCTGAATTGCTCGATCTGTGCTCATTCATCTCTTCTATGTCAAGTGCTCCTGGTGTACCTCGTCACACTTGGGGTGTTCTAGGTGCTGCTCAGCAGAGGTGACCAGCCAGCCTATCCTCAAAGAGCATTCCCCTGAGGGAAGATGGCCGGGATACCTAATGGTAACCACTCCAATGGAGAAGAGGAAGTAGAGGAGAAAGGTAAGAGTGTAAAGTAAGGTTATTATTCTGTGAGGTAAGGTTATTATTCTGCCCAAGGTAGCCAGTAAGGCCCCAAGCCTGGAGGAAGGTAAGGAATCCCATCACACTAGAATGTGATGGAAGAGCATCCTAAGTGGGAGGGAATATCAGTACATGGCCCCAAGGTAACAACAGACCTGGCATGTTAGACAAGCTCCAGAAAGATCAGTGCGACTCCTATCAGTCCATCTTTCATTACTATAACAAAACACCTGAGGCAGATTACCTTATAAGAAAAAGAGGTTTTTAAGCTCACAGATTTGAAGACCAGAAGTCCAAAAGCAGGGTACAGATTCTTGTCGGGTCCCTTCTGGCTGCATTCCATCTTGGTAGGAGTGTATATGATGTGTGCTGTGTAGCCTCACTCTCACTTCTTATAAAGCCACCAGGATTCAGTTGTGCAGGCCCCATCCTAATGATCTAAACTAATCTGACACTTTCAAAGGACCCACTTTTAAACACCCAGGTTAAGTTTCAATCCTTTGAATACCACAGACACAGATCTGGGGGGGGGGTCAAATTCTTATATAAATTTGAAGGGGGCAAATGACATTCAAACTACAACAGACTGAAACAGAGCAAACCAGCAGAGGGGAAGAAAGATGGCAGGTATCTCTTGAGGGCTTCTATGTCAGGGACACAGATGTGGGCAAGAAGGATATCTGTCCTGCCCTTGCAGAGCTCACAGGTCATGGGAGAGAATGAGGGACAGGAGAGGACAGCAAATACCCAAGACATCCAGAGCCTACAAAGGGTTTTAAAGGACATAAACCAGGAGTGGAATGGGGTAAGGGACCACCCACTGTCAGCTTCAGACAGGGCCAGCAAAGGTCTCGGGCTGACCACACAGGATCTGGAGGAGGATGTGCACACATCAGCTCAGCAGGCGTTACTAGACATCGTCCTTCTACGACTGTCGTTTTACAGTGACGAGAAGTCACTGTAAAAGTCACTGCCCCAGAAGTCACTCACACTGCAACTCAGCAGTGGAGTGAGGACCTTGCCCCGGGTCTGTACGGGTTAAAATCCGGACTTTTTGCAGATCCATCTCCTGGTTTCTTTGGGCTCTGAGTGAGGTTCTTCCTCTATTTCCCAAAACCTCCATTCTTGAGCCTATCACATACAGAGACAGGGCTGGGGATTTAGCTCAGTGGTTTTGGCACGTGACTTGAAAGCGCAAGGGTCTGGGTTTGATCCCTAGTAACCACATACTACAATACTGGGTGTGGAGACACAACCACCTGCAATCAGCACCACATACCACAGTACCAGGCATGGTGGCTCACACATGTAATCCCAACACTCAGAAAGCAGAGGCAGGAGGATTGCTGTGAGTTTGAGGCTGAGCTCAGGGCCAGCCTGAACTACAAAATGAGCCCCTGTCTCAAAACTCAAAAAAAGAAGAAAAAGAGACAGAAGCCACTTTTGCAACTTCGAGTGAAGAGACGCCGGTATGTCTGCCCTGCTTTTGGAGTAAGGCCAACTATGGGGCATGGAAGGTGCCAGGTCTCCCAAAAGGCCTTCGAAACCTCCCTCGGTGGGGTACGGTGAAACCCACAATGTCTTTCTGACAAAGGGTTCCCAAAACAGAACTTTCCTCCACTCTTCTATCCTCTGTCACCAGCTGGCAATGGAGCAGACACACTTCAGACCCCCGAGCCTGGGAGGAGGGGATGTAGTCAACCCCATATCCTGAAGGGTCCAGGAACACAGGGCGGCTTTCCTGGACACTGAGCATCTCTGCTTTCATGGGCCTCTTCTTTCATAGTATATATAATATATAATATATGTAATACATAATATATACTATATTATTGTATATATATAATTTTATATAATATATTATATTATTGTATATATAATATTTTATATAATATAGTATATATTACATATTATATATTATATAATAAAATATGTTATATAATGTGATATAATATTATATTATATTATAAATTATATATCATTATATAATATATTATGTTACAATATATTATATATTATATATTGTAATATATTATGTATTATAATATATAATATATTATATTATACAATATTATATTATACAATATAATATAGTATAGTATAATATATATATGCGTGTGTGTCTGTGTGTGTCTGTATCTGTGTACTGCGTGAAAAAGTCTGTAAATTCTATTGTGCAACCACATTGGTACAAGAGCAAACATTATTAATATTATTGATATCTAAGTGTATATACATACATATTTGACTTCCATTTTTTTCTTATGCTTTTAATAGAATTTAACACATTTTTGTGGCTCCCCCAAACCACCATGGACCCCAGGGACTGTGCCTCTCCACGTGGCAGGGAAGTCAGCCCCAGGCCTGTTACACACAGATACACACACACACACACACACACACACACACACACACACACAGAGTCAAGCTCTCGGGGTAATTTGGGTACTGGTTCTCTACATTTGCTCTGAAGACACCTGTCTAGTGTTGTGACTGCTGCTACTTAGAGCACCCTGCCCTGAAGTGAACGCAGGGATCCACCATGAACGTCTCACAGAGGTCTGGACGGGTTGCCAGAAGACGGTCACCATAGAACGTTCAGTATAGACTGATCAGCATAAGATGATTACCACAGAAAGGAATGTCACCCCAGAAGCTCACCCTACAGCTGCCACCACGGGCGAGTCATCATGGAGCCTGGTCACCAGAGACTGGTCATCATGGAATGGCTGGGCACTTCTGCTGACACTAGATCACTAGGAGATCTTTTCCCAATTTATCATAAACCACACCAGGTGGATACTCATCCAAAATATACCATCAAGTGTGCACCTGTCTAGGTAACCAGCAACACCCAAGTGTTAAATCAACAATGACTCCTCGCCCGCACCTCCAGGACCCGTAGCAGCACTGAATACAGCATACCCCTCCTGTGGCTTCCAGGATACTGTATTCCACTAGCCTCCACTCTTTCCACCTTACCCTTCTTCCTCAGGCTCCTGCCCCGGTTGATCACCTTTTCCCTGACTCACTAACACTAAAATGTCCCAGGGCCCAGTCCTTAGTCCTCGTCTTCACTGTCCCTCAGTGGCTGAAACCAAAATTACAATCCTCAATCTCCTTTGTACAGACGGAGCTGCCTCAAGGCCCCTCCCTTCTGTGGCCACGCCCATCCCACCTCAGTGAGCTGTCTTTTTTTGTTGTTTTTTTGTTTGTTTTTGAGACAGGGTCTCACTTTGTAGTTCAGACTGGCCCTGAGTTTAGCCTCCAACTCACATCACAGCAATCCTCCTGCCTCTGCCTCCCAAGTGCTGGGATTACAGGCGTGAGCTACCACACCCGGCACTGTGGTATATGGTGCTGATTGCTGCTGGGTGTGAGTCTCCACGCCCAGTATTGTATGTGGTTACCAGGGATCAACCTGGGTCCTTGAACTTGCAAGACAGGCGCCAAAACCACTGAGCTAAACCCCCGGCCCTTGAGCTGTTTTGATCTCTGACTTACCTCCCAAGCCAGGAATATCACTGCTCTCGTTAGGTGCTCCATAAATATGTGCTGAATAAGACCATGAATGAAGGAGCCCATTTCTGTCCTGGTCCCCAAAGCCCGTTGGGTCTAATAAAATCTGAAAGTGTATTTACTTTCCTGAATGCCTGGTGGTGTGGGGATCACAAGGGTCAGTCCAGACAAGTGTGGTCTGCGATATCTGCCTCTGATATTCCTCCTCCTCCTCAACACACACACACACACACACACACACACACGAATCATTCCATCACTGTACCAGAAATTCCGCAGAAAGAGGAGTTAGGGCGACTCCCTTCCTCATATTAAAAGCCTATAAACTTAGACTGCAAGAGCTGCTCGGCATCTCGTGGAAGAAAGTAGGGGGCACTCCCCCGATCTCATTGTTCTCGCGTGATGTCTCAGTCTCCTCTCCGTTTTCCCTCCCCACCACCAAATGCCATTGCACGGACTCTACCTGCCGGAGTCCTCCAGACTCTGCGCACCTCCCTGGGGTAGGCCAGCTTCTCCTGCATCTGATCGGCTGCTTTCCTATCATGCCTTCACTCTGCAGCCTGAGTCAACCTCCCAGAACTCGAATCTGACTGTGCTTCCCACTACCAAACATCCTCCCTAGCTTCTTATTACTCTAGGGCAGTGGGGGTGAACCTATGGCACAGGTGCCACTCTGGGCTGTTTGTATCACTGAGAGCTCTGAAAGGTTTGCCATCTCTGCTATAGGATTAAGAGTAAAGTCTGTGCATGTCCTGCAAGGGCTCCTGCCCTCAGGTCCCAAATAACATCTCCTTCTCCTGCTCTCTTGCACTGTGCTCCCTGCTTGCTGTTAGATGTGTATCTAGGCATATTCCCTCCACTGCTGGAGAAATCAGATCTGCTTGATGCGCCGCTTCAGAGTCCAATCTTACCTCATAGTACATGCAGTGCTGCCCATTGTCTTTGCCCCACAAAGACAAGGACCCCTGCCACGCTTGATCACTGCTTTATGGAATAGGACCCAGGCCACGGTAGCTGCTAAAATGTTTGGTACATATTTCAGTGAAAGAACACATGAATGAATGAAAGTGTACCCGGGCACATGCATAGACTTTCTGTGTTCCCAGTCTCTGTGTGGGCCTTGTTAGCACCTTTCCTACCTGACCCAGACAGATTCCAACACTCAGGCTAGAACCCCACCCTTTCTCACCCTCCCTTTGCTCCCTTACCTTCGGCCCCAGTGCTCTTCTTCTCAAAGGCTGAACGCAGACGCTCGAGCACCACGCTGTCATGGGAGCCCTCGACCCGCACCTCCTCATCCAAGACCCAGAAGAGGCCCCTGGCATCCTCAGTGCCTCCTTCAGCCGGTAGGACCTGGTGGGAGACCCAGGATACATTGATGATTCCTGATCCCAACACAGATCAGCTGTGGTCTTTCTTCCCACCAGCCAGAAATGAGGCAGGACCCAGATTCCCACCATCAGCCCTGACCTACCCCCACTTCACCCCTAGTCCCTCAGGACTGGAGCCACAGAACCGTAACAAGCTCTGCTGGAATCTGATTCAGGGGTTTGAATCCTGCCTCCTCAAGGGCCACTCCTGTGTGGCCTTGGGCTACTTACTCGAACTCTCTGAGTTTCATTTCCTCCTATGTCAAATCGAAAGCAATAATACCTTCCTCAAGTGCTGCAGTGAAGATCTAGTGAGGGGAACTTCTGAAAATTGCATCTTTCTAGATACACATAGATAGCTGGTCTATTTGTGTATGGCCAAACGTGAAAGGATTGATTCCCTTCTCATCCCTTCCCCTTAGAACTCTTTGTAATTTTCCAAACTAAAATCTTTGAGAATGAATTTAAAAATAAAACCAGCCCTCAAAGAACATTTTGGAAGAGAAAGTGAACTTGATTCAATAGCACAGACACAGAATTTTAAATCCAGGCACTATCTTCAGCAACCACCCGAGCAACTCTATAATTTTGCTTATGGGAAACAGAGAGGTCTGGGGAGTCTCAAGGGCTTGTGCGAGGGCCCACAAGGAATTAGCTCAACCAAAAAGGGCCCTGAGAAGTTCTAGAGGAAATGGGCTGTGGACAGTGACCAACTGATCCAGTGTGCCCAGGATCCAGGGCCGCTCATATATGCAGCTTTCAGAGCTAAGGCTGGGAGAGTCCTGTTCATAGCAGGGCAGTGGCTGAGAATATTTGTCCACAAGCCTCAGAACTCCATAGAAGGCGAGGGACACATGGAAAGTATGGTAAGTCTAGAAGCAGAACTGTAACTGGATCTAAGTATCCCAGGCCTGCACCTTGACCTTGACAGGCACAGCTGGTGTGTATGGCCATACCTCCCTGAATGCACCTGATCTTGTCTGATCTCGGAAGCTAAGCAGAATTGGGCCCAGTTAGCACTTGGAAGGGAGATGCACAGCTGGGCAAAGTAGCCTCTTGAAACCAGTGGCCTCAGGGACTACAACCACCATTCCTAGCTAACAGTATTGAGGAGTCTCTTTGCGCGCCTGACCCTTCCAGGGCCAAGCATAGATGAAGAAGTAGGGAGGGAGGGGGTGAGCTGGGAAGCTCCAGCAAGCACAACATGGCAGACACTGGCCATGTTGCCAGTGTCTTGCGAAGGAGGGGGCTTTGCAAGGAAAGATACAGATCACCGTGTGCCAAGAGGATGCTTAGAGACCAACTCCAGTTAGTGGGAGACAAGGAATGAGAAGGGCCACCTGTGGTGTCCAGAGGCAGGGGAAAGGCCAACTGTGGGGTGTGACTGGAGCCACAGAACTGCCACAGGCCATGGCAGTAGCTTCTTGTGCAGTGCCTCACTGACACGTACCACTCAAGGAAAAGCATCATTCCCATTCTGGAGATGAAAAAATGGAAGCTCAGAGAGGCGAAGGAGTGTGCCTAAGGTCACCAAGAGTGGGCCCACTCCTGGCAGGATCCATAGCCCAAGGATTTCCACACCAAAAGGTGAAGGGCCAGAAAAATAATAAAAGGGAAAGGGTCAAGGATCTAGGACAAGGTTAGCCCAATGTCAGGAAGTAGATTCTAGGAATGAGATGATTGAGGTAAAATTCTGAAATCCTCAAAAAATAAAGGCCATCTGTCCCCAAGGGCCATCCTTCCTCTAACCCCCACTACCCAGGGCTCCCTGTCTTTGCCAGGCCAGCACCTTTATCTGGGTTCGTTAGCTCAGACCACAGGTCTCAGTGGGTACTTTCTAAGCCAAGGACTCAGACATGAAGCCCAGCAGGGGTTCTCACCCCAAGTTCGTTTATATCCCAGACCGATCAATGCAGGACCCAGGGAGCTTGGAGGTGTCCAAAATATGCATCTCTAACCAATCCTGGGAGACCCACGTGCAGACAGTGTGAAGAATTTGGTAACTCAAAGACTCACACCTTCTAATATTTTATTGAAAGTCATATCTGGGAACCTTGCCTGCCTCCCCCTCCCCCCCCCCCGTTACCTGGGAGGGATTCTGATCCATAACAGCCACCGTAGTCCCTGGGGAGGTCTCTGGGAGGTCACAGTGCACAGGAATACCTTCCTAAAAAAATCACAGGATGTATAAGTTACTTCTTGTTGGGAAAAATCCTGTTTGGGAGAAATAACTGCATAGTCAAGACTGCCAGGCCAAGTGTTCTGCCTGCAGATGGCCTTGGGGACTTGACTCTTTGCCTCTGGTAACAACAGGGACTCAGTGGTCCCACAGGCTGTGATGCCTCTAGGCGGAACTGCACCAGGATCTGTACAGCTTCTAAAGGACTACTGCTGGTGTCTGCCCTGCCCTGTAGGATCTTCATCTGCATAACTTTTCAGGGATTGGCCAGGTGTCTGCCCTGTCCTCCTCAGTCTTTTGAAATGTATGGAATAAAAGGTGTGGCTAGCTGGGGTCTATCCTCTTTGTCACTAGAGCAACATGGATCAGGCCCAATGTCTGTGTTCTCTAAGCCTCATTTCCACATAATTATTAATTACTTGGCTGTGTGTTGTCAACTCACAGGAGACTAGAACCTAACGCAAAGGTTCTAGTTACACTCCCTTCCCGTTTCCCACAACCTCCTTTAGTGAGCTGAGTCAAGGAGAAAACTCCTAGGGGAGAAAAGGAAATGAGGACTCGCATCATGACTCTGATGGTTGACCTTGACTGTCAACTTGACTGGCCTGAGAGATGCCTGGCAGAGCAGTGAAGAACACTTCTGAGTGTGCCTGGCAGGGGCACGAGGTCATGACCCGGGGAAGTGTATCTGCCCCTGGCCCCTTCCTCTTAGCTTCTTCCCCATTTCTCCACTTCCTGTCTGCCCTGTCTCCACTTCCTTTCCACCGCCATGATGGTTCTACCTTGGAAACTGTCAACTGTGGGCTGAAACCCCTGAAAAGGTGAGATACTTAATAAACCTCTCCTCCTTTAAGTTGCAGGTGTCATGTATTTTTGTCCTAGCAAAACACCCAGGGTAAAGCCAATACAATGTGTTAACTTTCCTCTTTAAAAAAATTTTTTTTAATTTGTAGCAAAATATATGGAACATTAATTTTGTCACCTTAATCATTTCTAAATGTATGGGTTGGTGGTATCAAATGCATTTGTAGTGCTTGTAGCCTTCACAAGCTTTTTAAAAATGAAATTACTTTGGTTATACATACTGAGGTTCAATGTGACATTTCAAGACATATGTGCAATGGGCACTGAACGTCTCAACTTGTGATATAGAAACTGCAGCCAGGTAACAGCCCCTTCATCCTTCCCTCACAACACCCCAGTCCTGGTCACTCTTTCACTTTCTATCTCTACGAATCTGACTGCTCTGAGGATCTCCGAGATGCCGTGTTCATCCTTTGGTGACTTGTTTGTATCACCCAAGATTCTTCCATGTTGTGGATGTCAGAGCTGCTCCCGGAGGACTGAATCATACTCCATCAAATGTACACACTGTGTTTGGCTTACGGGGTTATCTGCTGATGGAAATGTGGGCTACACTCACCTTTCAGCTATCAAAAATAGTACTGCCATCAACAGAGTTGATGGGGCACATGCATAGACTTTCTATGCAAATATCATGTGCAAATATCTCTTGAAGACCTTACTTTCAATTCTTTTGAGGATACATACCCAGAACTTGAATTACTAGATAATTAGTAATTCTATCTGTGATTCTTTGAGGAATTCTTCTGCAGTTACACATAGTGGCAGCCCTGGCTTGCATTCTCAACAACTGTGGGCAAGGCTTTCAGTTATCCCATGTCTTCAACACACAGGACTTTTGGGGTGTGTGTGTGTGTGTGTGTGTGTGTGTGTGTGTGTGTGTGTGTGTGTGTGTGTTTTGTTGCAACAGTAACCATCCTAATGAGGTAGCATCTCCTTGCACCTCTGATTTGCATTTCCCTCCTGATTAGTGACGTCAAGCATCTTTCCATGTGGTTCATGACCATTTGTCTTTCTTTCTCTGAGAAATCTCTATCTGCCTCATTTGCCACTTTGAGCTTATTTTGTTTTCACTACCTCTCACCCTTTATGTGAGCACAAACATTTCCATGCTATCCTGATGCTGTTCATCGTGCAGGGTCATCAGCTGTCATTCAAGAACTTCATCAGAAACTAGTACCTCGGGGGGAGGGAAGGTGATCAGGAAGGAAGATATAATCCAAGTTTGTCACAAATACGTATGGAAATTTACAGTGAAACTCCTTACTCTGTAATTAATGGGTGCTAACTAAAAGAGAAACTGATAATTCAGTACAAATGTTAACATATTTGCGGAGCACCCAATAAATCCTAGGCTGAGTGCCCAGTGCTGGAAGAAACAAGCAGAAAGATGGATAATCATAGCTTCCATTTAAATGTAACAAGAAATAGCAGGCGATGCTGTGTACCTCAGCTGTTCATCCCAGTCCTGTCTGTATCTTAACCTTGGGAATCACCCAGAGGCCAGAAAAAGAGTTCATATAGAATCAGATATAACCATAGGAATGCATGCTTATCAAAATTTGTAAATGGAGCAGGGAAATACAATTTAAAGCCATAAGAAAAATAGCAGACAAGAAAATCGTGTGTACAGAGGATAGGAAATCTATACAGAAGACAATATGTGGGGAAATGATTGGTGTAAAGTACAGAGAGCAGTAATGAAGGTTGCCTCAGGTAGTGGGGCTAAAGGAAACTTTGTTTCTTTTTATTTATAACAATGTTGTAGTTTTTTGGGGTTTTTTGTTTTTTATTTTTTAGGTTTTTTGAGACAGGGTCTCGCTTTGTAGTTCAGGCTGGCCCTGAGCTCAGCCTCAAACTCACAGCACAGCAATCCTCCTGCCTCTGCCTCCCGAGTGCTGGGATTATAGGCATGAGCCACCACACCTGGCACTGTGCTATGTGGTACTGATTGCTGCTGGGCGTGAGTCTCCACATCCAGTATTGTATGTGGTTAACCCGGGGATTGAACCTGGGTCCTTGAACTTGCAAGACAGGCGCCAGAACCACTGAGCTAAATCCCCGGCCCCAGTGTTATAGTTTTAATAAAAATTCTGCCTTATTTTGATATTAAGAGATAAGCATTACAGGAAAATATATAGTTGCTACTTTATTTTGGACTCTAACACTGACTAGGCACTCTTTATCCTACTTCATAAAGTCCTCGAGACAGTATTTAAGGGACGTGGTGACATTCTTGTTGAAACGCCTTCGCTCCTCCCTGCATCACACCCCGGACAGATGTTCCTTACAGACAGATACTGCAGCTTGTCCATTCAGAAGTGGACCCCGTTTCCTTCCCACTCAAGGCAAGGCTCAGCCTGGACTTACTCTGACTAATCAGTCTTCAGAAGTGACCCAGTCGGTGTCAGCCGCAAGTGGAGGCTCCCAGTGCCCGTACCATCCTGCTGGCAGTCCTGGAACTGCCCCAATATAGGAGACTCTGGGGCAAGCTGCTGGAGGCCAAGGCAGCAGGGAGCACCTCCAAACACACGAAGCAGCCCCGCCGGAGTCACTAGAGCCACCTTCTCAACTGAGACCTGACCCACACTCATCAGCTGCCCCAGCCAAGACCAGAAGAGACTCAGGCTTCCCAGACATGTGTGAGCAAAAACAAAAAAGCTTCTTAAAGCCACCATGTTTGGGGGTAGCTTGTGCAGCCTTGTTACAGAAAATGGTAACTGAGTTAGGAATAGTATTGTATTTTCCACATGAAGACATTCACGGTGCTAAGGCCACACAAGCCAATAAGTCAATAAGGAACAGGGAAGTTCAGATCCCATTAACATTATTTACTAGAGATCTATCCACATCAATGATTTCATTTTGACTACTTGGGCTCCAACCAGAGAAATGATCATAATTTCAATATTATCGTATGGATGAATGATAATATGGGTATTTCTAATATTTTTCCATTAACACTTAGTGGAGTCAAAGTGGTCACCTTCAAAAGATGGAAGAGATATGAGTTGGGGACTTGAGGTCCTACCAATGTTCTCAGGGTCTCTTAAGCAATGACCACACAGATACATTCATTTGGGTAAATTCATTGAGCTTCATACTTATGGTTATACATTTTCCTCCACTGCTGTGGCTTGATGTGTCCACTCCAAAGTACAGAGGCAGAATTTGCATGGCCAATAAGACACCGGGATAATATTAAGAAGTGCAGGCTCCCCGAGGGGAGTAGGCTGTGAGGGCATGAGGGCGTGAGGTCTTCATCTAAGAGCCTTCATCAGCATTCGGCTTTCTTGCTTTTCATGCTCCAGGACAGACACTGTCTCAGGAGGCACCACCCTCAAGGCAGAGAGCAGCCTCTCCAGACACCACACCCGCCAGCACCTGGACCCTGGACTTCTCAGCCTCCACGAGTGAGAAGATACTTTTCTCTTCTCTATACACTAGCTGGTCTCAAGTACTTTGGTAAGAGCAGCACAAGTTGGATTAGGACATGTGTAAATGTATGAATAATTTTTAAAATGAGAGAATGTATGAAAGAAATATGTTTGGGGCCAGGGATTTAGCGCAGTGGTTCCGGCATCTACCTCGCAAGTACAAGGTCCTGAGTTCAATCCCAGGTACCCCCAACATAAAAAAAGAAAACAATACACTTATACATGTACCCAAATGTGTGCTTGCCTCACACATGAGCAGTTTCTCTGAAGTACCTCAGGGGACTGCTGAGATTGCCACCCTATGCCCCACACTGGACTGCAGGCTGCTGTCTGCACCAAACCACAGTGTGCTGAGGGCCTCCCACATGGGAGAGGTCACAGCGTGGCTCTGAGCCTGGCTGGGGTGGGAGCTGAGAGACAGGTCACCCCAAAGGGGCCGGCACGAGCATAAGTGTTGGTGAATCTCTGGCCCTTGGTGACCTTGGGCTGGAGGAGGCTGGCGGGAGGCAGTGGGTGGAGGCTGGGCTGCAGACAAACACGGAGCAGCAGATGCCAGGAAAGCCACTCCTGGACCAGGATTGCTCTGCGGTGAACAGTACAGGGGAAGTTGTGGGCTGCTGAGGGTGGGCTCGCCATCTCTGCCTCTGAGCCCTGGTGAAGGCCCAACTCCAGCCCGGCCTTACCTCTCGGTATCGCTCCAGCACAGAGACGAAGGTCCGCTGGTAGAAAAGGAGCTGGAGGCGCTCGTGAATGTAATTATGACACAGTTCTTCGAAGGTGGCCGCCCGGTCCTTGCCCTGATGCCGTGGATTCTGGAAGCCTGGAGAGTCTACAACCATGATGGAGGCCATGGAGAGATGGTGGGAGGAGAAGGATCTAGGGAAAAGAGAGAGAAAGAGTCCCCAATACAACATGGAATCTGAGAGCCCACTGGATCAAGACTCCCTTTTCCTCCCAGCAGAGTTGGACAAATTCTGAAGGGTTTGGAGATCTCCAGATACGGTTTCAGAACCAAGCTCACTGCTTATAAGCTGTGTGACCTTGGGCGAGTTACTTAACCTCTCTGAACATGGAGTCCCCCCACTGTGAAACATGGCTGAGGCTGACTTCCCAGACTCCAGTAAGGACCAGAGGAGTTAAAGTATAGAAAGAGCTTCTCGTAATGCATGGATGGATACAGGAAGCTTTCAAGAAATGTGACTTTTCTAGTAGGTCCACAGAAATGCAGGAATGATCAGCTTCTGTGGTAATTTCCAGAACTGGCTCCCAAGTTACAACAAGAGCTTCCTTTGTTTTCTCCAGTGGCGCATTGAAACAGGAAAACATTCTGTTCCGGTGACCCTTGCACAAAATTATTTCAAGCTATCATATCCTAGACTCTCTTGATGAAGCTGCCGGGGTGGACAGAGCAGAGTCCATTCCCATGAAGATGCCTGAGTTAGGAGACTTGGGTGTCAGTCACACGTGGCCTTCCCCTCTCTGTGGCGGGCTGTGTGTCTCTGGAGAGTTCCCCAACCTCTCTGAGCCTCAGCCCTGAAGAGGTTAATGACAAACAGGTGTGGTGGCAAAAACCTGGAACACCAGCACTCTTGGAATCTGAGGCAGGAAGACTGCAAGTTCGTGGCCAGCACCAACATGCACAACTCAGCAACCTAGTGATCTTGTCTCAAGTAGAAATTTTTAAATGTTGAGACGTGTAGCTTAGTGAGAAGGCTCTGGCCTCAATCACTATACTAAAAAAAAAAAAAAAAAAAAAATTCATGATGGAGACCAGCTCTTGGGTCCCCTGGTAGGGCACTGGCTAACTCGCTCACTGCTGGGGACGTGAAGTCCGCCATGTGGTCAGTGCTCAGGAAATGTCAGTCTCATTATCATTGTTAGTATGATCAGCTTCCAGCTTGGGAGAAGCATGGAGCTTGGTTCTCCGTTCTCCCAGCCAAGATTTTCCATCTAACAAAGTGTGAAGACAGAGATGCCTCAGCTAAGCCGGGGAGGCCAGGTGCTCCTGGAGACTCATAACGGAGGCTTTGCTACTGACACATCCATTCTCAGATGCGGCCCCTGAGAATCCAAGCTGTGGAACAGCTGCCCTTGCAGGCTAACAGGCTCCAGTGTCTGAGCCTGGCTTCCACATCTGCACCTGTCCAAGCACACACGATTCCCCCAGCTTCCGGATCATGTCCCCAGGGTTTCCGGTGGTGATGACTCCACCAGCAACAGACCGAGAGGCACCAGCATGGAGATCCCAGCTTTCTCCAGCTGTGTGCCAGACTCATCCATTAACAGGGTTTCCGAAGCCTAATTATGCTTCCTGCTCTCCAGGAAGGAGGAGGAAAGCCCTTGTCCTTGCTTTCTAGTGGCCCCACCACCACCGCTTACGGGGCTTCCAAAGATGAACTTGAAAGATGCAAACTGAGGCCCCAGGTGCCTGCAGCCCAGCAGGTGCACCTTGTAGACATAGTTACCCCAAAGTTATACCCTGGTTCCTTCCAGTTCTCAGTAAGAAAAATGAGACAAATAAATGATAAGAACAATTGAGAGGATGGAGAAGGTGCAGTTTCTGCCGGCTCCAGCCTCCCTGCCTCATCTCCTCATCTGTGCAATGGGCTGATGAGAGTCTACATGAGATGAGGAAAATTAAACCATCAGAGTCGTTTCCAGTCTACAGAAAACATCTAAAAATCATCAGATTTTATTACCAGGAGCTCTTTGTTCTTTGATATTTTCACTATCATTATTAGAAAGTCACTTCGATTCATTATTATTTTTTAATCCTCACATCATCCCTGGGGAATAGCGTCATTTCACAGGTGGGTAAAGAGAGGTGACAGAGCTGAATGGCTTCACTCGAGTAACACAGCCAGTGAACAGGCAGTCACGGCGGAATTTAAACCAGCACTGCCCACTAACAACCCTACTGCCTGCTCCAAATAGCACTCTGTAGTTTATATTCTGTGCTCTGAGTAATTACTTGGAAGGTAACAGCATACAGTGTTTTAACTATTGTTGGTCCCTTACTGTTTTGTTATGAAGTTTTGTTTTATTTTCCCATAAAATAAAAAACAGTGCTCTGTGGAAAAGGGAAAAAACACTGCTGTGCAAAGCTGCTACACTGCAAGAGGCCCACTCTGCTGACAAAGAGCCGTCGTTACCTGTTGATGAGTGAGACCACGGCCGCAAAGAGCTCCTCGTACAAGCCTGAGGCCATGCCCTCCACGCACTCGGTGCCCGTCATCTTGAACCCTGGACATGGAAGAGACAAGGTCAAGATAGCTGTGGTCACAACTGTGCCCATGGTCTAGAATGTAACTCCAAAGAGCAGGAGCAGCGTGACGGCAGACATGTCCCTTCCTCAGCCACATTGCTCTGTCGCTGAAGTAATGTGTCCACATTCTTAGGACAAAGTCCAAGTATCTCATCACACAACCTACTCCTAAGGTCATTGCTATAGCATGGATCTGTAATGTCCCCCGAAGGTCTGGTCCCTAGTCCAGGGCACTACTGGGAGATGATGCAACCATTAAGAAGTACAGTGTAGTGGGAGGTCTCCAGCCCTCTGGGGTGTGTCCTTGAAGGGACCAGTGGAACCCTGATCTTTCATGTAAGCATCTCCTTTGCTTCATTTTCTGATCACCATGAGGTTAGCATCTCCTTCTGCCATGGGATCCCCCCAAGAAACATAGCCTGGCCACAGACTCAAAGCACCAGGCCAGGCAATCAGGGACTAAAGCCTCTGAAACTGTAAGCCAAAATAAACCTTTTCTCTTTTTAAATGGGTTAGCTCAGGTGTTTTGTTATAGAAATGGAAAGCTGACAGGGAAGCTTCCCTTGACTACCACCACCATCCTTAGACCAACTCCCAACTTTATTTGATTTTTCACAATCAACTGTAGTCAACTACTCCCATGTGTGATTATTTCATTAACCTGTATCTCCCCCATGTGGCTGTGAGTGCCCTGAAGTTACATTGTCCTTGAGGTCTTTTGCTGTTTAAATCCCCAGTGTCTGGCATGTAGTAAGAATATAGTAAATGTTTGCTGTTCTCATTTTCCAGAAGGAATTTTGGCAATTTTCTATCAGAAGCTATAACTTATTCATATACTGAGGCTTAATAATTTCATTCTTTGCCTTTATTCTAATGAAATATTCTTAGAAGCAAAGATGCCTGCATAAATAGATCCCTCCAATTGTTGATTAAATTGGCAAGACCACTTTTTGGAAATGACTTCAGTGTCCCACAATAGCAAATGGATAAGATGATTTGTAATCTATTTGTGCAAAGAATGTTCCTAGTTGGGTGTAGGAGAATACAGAGGAGATTGGGAAAGTACTCACCCACAATTTTAAGAGGAGTAGAAAAGCTCACAAAACCATCATCCCAGTTGGGGTGATAGTTTTGCTATCACCCCATTTTGCTTAAACATACATGTGCTTGTGTGAGTTCTATTAAAACAGCCAGCCTTAATTGACTGTGTGAAATAAAGACGAGTAAGGAATGGGAGGATGGATCAGAGAGTCTTGATCCTCAAGTTTTTGTTCCATCCACAGAATTAGAATCCCAGCTTCCAAATTTATATGCACGGGTGCCTGGAGAAATCCGTCTGCTCACACATTCCAGGCAGCCCACTGCAGCCCCCAAAGCACTTCCCAGCCCTCCTCTTACTCCACCCCTACTCTGGGCTGTTGCTAAGCAACACACAGCCTCCCAGCATCTCTCCTAAGCCTGCAGGATCCTGTCTGTTTAATGTCTACCCCTGAGACCTGAACCTGAGAGGCAGACTCAGACTCACGAAGCCACGAGTGTATCTGTTTAAGTGTGGTGCGTGTATGTCCATGTCTCTGTGTGTGGTGTCAGTTTATGCATGGGTATGCATGTGTGCGGCATGTGGCTGTGCATGTGTGTGTGATTCTATGTTGTATGTCTCTGCATTAGTGCCACATGCCTGAATGTGTGTGTGCAGTATTCATCGGTGCCCAGGTGCTCTGTGCATGTGTTTGTGCTTTTGTGTCCACACTCAGTGTACCGTGCACATTAGAAAGGGGGTGACTAGACCACAGCTCACTCGAGAACACAGGTCTGGAGGAAACTGTAAGAGCCCAATAGAGTCTTAGTGCCATTGGTCACCCAGCCGAAGTCCCTGGAAGGTGGAGGCAATTCTGAGGGCTCAAGAAAGTTCCAAGAGATGCCCCCAAAACCACAGCTCAGCATGAAACCACCCCCTAACCCCAAATTCCGCTGTCTCCATAAAAGCCACCCTCAGAGATGCCTCAGAGTCTCCAGAGGCTCCCAGAGCTGCCCTTGCCCTCTCTCTCTCCACAGCCAGGGTGTTTGGCTGGCAAAATCTGAGGCTTTGGGACACCCTCATAAGTTTAGAATCGAGTCTCCTCCCCCCAAGTCATTCAGAGCCCACTCAACTCCTCCAGCCACTCAGACCGAGTCCCAGAAGCCACTTGGTCTCTCTCTTCCCCTGAGGGTTGGTTTTATCTCGGCTCAGCTTACAAACCAGACCCAGTAACCTTCCCCTCATCCACCTCCACCACCTTGTTCCTAATCCAACCCCGAGCCCTCTCATCTGGTGACTCTTTTAAACTCCCAGCAGGGTCTTCCCTCTCCCACTTAGCCCAACACTTTTGTACAAGCTGAGCTTTATGAAGAAAAAGGCCAATCACACCCTTTCCCTGCTCAAGCCCCTCCATGGCTTCTCATCATCCTGAGACGCCCTGGTCAAAAGCCATCTGTGCCACAGTGTGTCCTGCACCCAATACAGGGCTCCCTCTCAGGATCCCGCCACCCGCACGATCCCTGGGCAGAGCTGTGACTATGAGCACCATGTGCTAGGAAGCACAGCCACAACTCCCACCGTGGCTTCCCCATGCCTGGCACAGAAGCACAGGGCAGATCTGCAGAAAACCCTGGATGGACATGAGACAGAGGCAGCAGCGTGATACCTGGGCTGGGCTCCTCATCCTTGAGGCCCTGTCGACTTGGTCCTGATGTCACTCGCTCGATGATCTGTCGCAGGTGGTGTTTGAAAGTAGCCGTATTCAGCTCCTCATACTCACAGCCCAGGGCCTCGGCTGCACGATTTGCCCACTCAAACCGCATGAACTGCTTCCGGCCCACTGCACAAGGGGACAGGCAGGGGTGTGGTGGTGAGACCCAGGCATAGGCGGGTGACACCTCAGTGAAAGTAGATGAGAAAGTGAAAAGAAGGTGAGGAAACTAGATCACAGAGCAGATGCAAAGTTAATCATTCTCAGCAGTTATTAAAATGATTAAAAAAAACAGAAATGTAGCCAAATATTAATTTCAACAGAGTAAGGAGATGTGTTATTTTCCCAGTTTTCTACAGTGGCTGCACACTCACTCTGTAATCCAAATAAAAATAGATGATTTATTAAAACAAACAACAGTACCATCTTTTAAAGACATTCTCCCATCTCTTGTCTTCCCACAAGTGTGTTTTCTCATTTGAAACAAGAATGTAAGCTGTCCATAGAGATCTCTGAGTCCAACCCAAGAAGACAGGGACCACATATTTAAAAAGACCCCTAGGAGAAAGAGGCTGGCTTGTGGCAAAGCTGGAAATCTGGAAAAATGATTTTATCTCACTACTAGCCGAGGAGGAAGGCAACAGCCTCGGTCTTCAACGCCACTGTGAATAACTGCTGCTTCCTGGGATCCAGCCAAGTGCCAGGGACGCAGCACCAGTTGCTGCAAAAGCATCATTTTTCCCTCATTTAATACTGTGCACTTTACAAATGATGAACCGAGGCTCAAAGAGGTGATGCAGCAAATAAAAAAGTAATGACACTTTCAAAAAGGATGAGGAAGACGACGGGGGTGGTGAGGGTGCTGGTGATGATGGTGAAGGCGATGAAGGCGGGGATGGCGGGGAGACGGTGGTGATGAGGGTGAGGACGGGAGTGATGTGGATGGCGGATGGCACAGAGGTGAGATAGTGGCAGTGTTGATGGCAGCAGTGGGAACTGCCGATAGCGATGGTGACCACGGCCACTGAGCATGAAGATATTGTGATGACAGTGGAACCTGAGGATGACAGTGGAACCACGACGGGGATGCTGACAGAAGTGAGGATGCTAGTAGAGCACTGACGATGGCGGTGGTGGTGACGACAGCGGTGATGACGACCATGGTGATGACAATAGTGGTGGCGAAGATAGTGGTGATGCCGCTGCTGCTGCTGCTGATGACGATGATGATGACGATGACGACAGTGGTGATGGTGATGATGGTGACGATGTTGATGGTGGGGGCCATAAGGACGTGAAAAAAGTACCAAGACTTTCTTGCCTTCATTTTACTCCACGTGGCACCTCATTTACCTCAAGGTCTTTGATGTTAGACAGCCCGTGACAGATATGGAAAAACTTAATACATGATTATTGTAAAGATTTGTTGTTGTTGTTGTTGTTGTTAAATCTTCACAAAAGTCTTAGAAAGCACTATTACTATTCACACTTTTTAGCCATGGAAACAGACTCGGAGAAATCTCCAGAAAACAAACTGTAGCAAAGGGGAGAGCTACTCTTTCACTAACATCGATCACTCAGGTAACAGCGTTAGGAAACGTGTCATATCCTTATGACCCTGGGTAGATATCTATATCTATAGATCTACAGATCTATAGATATAGATATAGATATTTTTTAGGTTTTTTTGAGACAGGGTCTCACTTTGTAGTTCAGGCTGGCCCTGAACTCACATCACAGCAATCCTCCTGCCTCTGCCTCCCGAGTGCTAGGATTACAGGCGTGAGCCACCACGCCCGGCACTGTGGTGTGTGGCACTGGTTGCTGCTGGGGCGAGTCTCCACTCCCAGTATTGTATGTGGTTACCGCGGATCGAACCCGGGTCCTTGCGCTTGCAAGACAGGCGCCGGAACCACTGAGCTAAATCCCCGGCCCCGACCCTGGATATGTTTTTTATTTTGCATATTTTAAAGGACTCACTTGTCTCTTTTACTGAAATAAACACATTGTGCAAGGAGATATCGTACACTATCTTAAGTGAGGATCCATTTCACCTGTCACAAGAGAAAGTAGAAAGAACTACAATACAAGCACCAAAATGTCATTAGATTCTAATTAGGTGCATTAGTTGTAAGCCCGAAGTCCCCTCTCTCTATTAGAAGGGAGATTCTCAAGTACTACAGTTGGCTCCTGCTATTTCTGAGAAGATGCACACATGGACTCCCTAAATCCTGTCTGCATGAGGAGGACAAGGACAAGGACAAGGACTCAGGAAGCTGGGGCAGGAGCATCTCTCCTCTTCCCTGGTTGGTGCACAAAATCCCACCTGTTCATGACTGTCTTTTCTTAGGCAGAGGCCATGGTCAAAGTCTTCCCAAGGAAGGCCAAGACCTGAGGTACCATCCAAGGCAGAGACAAGTGGGACTGGACAAGGTCATGATGGTGGAACAAATATCACCATTTCAGTTTTTAACCGGTCACTTTTGAGACTCATTTTACTCATCTGCTAAATGGAATCATAAAACCCCAATACCTCTGCATAGAGTTGTAAGGACCAGGTGGGATGGTTACGTAGCTGCAGGACACCCCCAACAGGCTATCCATCCACAGGGAAAGACCCCATGGAAAGGCACTTCAGTGTGGGGACTCTGACAACAGAAAGTCACATGTTGAGCAGCATCTCTACTAACCTATCTACTCTAAAGCTGGGGACACCCCAGTAGACGTCAGAGACCTCCAAGGTCAGGACTCAAAGGTCCAAGGGAACAGGGTGTCCTGAGAATGTTTGCCCTTCTATTCACAAAGTTTGGGGCGGGGGGACTGTGTGTGACTTAAGTGCCTGGCACTGTGCTAAACAAAGACATCCCATGACACCTCTCACCAACTCGTACAACCCTCCCAGGGGAGCTTGGGGAGCACCCAGGAGCACACACAGCGAGGCAGAGTTTCTTCTGCAGAGCAGTACAGAGGTGAGTGGCGAGCTGGGGTTTCAACCTAGAGAGGCTTCCCCCAGTTCTACTCTGCCCTCCTGCCCTGGAAGAACGGAGACCTGGCAGGCCTAGCGTTAGCCCCAGCCCTTGGAACAGAGCCCATTGCAGGAAGCCACTCTGTGAAGTGAGTGAGCAGATGAGGGAATCACTGATGGCTGTTGCTGATGGCCAACCAGCCCCTTCCCTGCTCTGCCATAGTTACCGGGAGCTCCAGAAGGAGCGGGGAGCTCCCTGGATCCCCAGGGAGCCCGCTGTCTGGACACAGCTGTCTGTCAAGCCATAGTGAGGAAAGACCCAATAGAAGGTAAAACAAAGTGCGGGGGGTGGGGGGACACAGCAGAGAAATAGTGACAAGGCCGAGGTCAACACCCTCCCAGGTCTCTCCCTGCCGCTCCGGGAGGCGAAGAGGATGCCTGGACTGAGCCCAGGCTCAGAGCAGGGCCCACTTCTGTGCGAGCCTTAGCGTGCCGGCCACTCTTCCGGCTGGTGGTGGAGAGCAGGACCCGTGGCAGTGACCTTGACTTCCTTCCCTCTCCCCTGTCCTGCTCCTCACCCTGCACTTCCTGGTCCTTGTCCTTGAAACCTTATCTCATCATCAGCACCTGGCTCAGGTGCTGAGACCAAGAGAGCCACGGAGGCAGATTCCCATGCACAACCCCACTGACAAGGTAGGGCTAGGTCTTCCCTCAAGGACGCTCGCCCCTCACACACCGCTTTCTCCCAGCCTCTATGGCTGGCCTCAGGAGGCCATCTGCATGGCTGGGGTGAGGCCAGGCTCCGGCCAACGTGGTACTAAGGGCAGGCCCAAGGCAGGGAGTCTCGGGTGGCAACTGGGTGCGGCGCAGGAGAGGTGGCATCTCCTGAGTGCTCCTCGTAATGATCACTCGATGGAGTCTGCGCATGTCGTGTCAATTTGATCAAGGCCAGGGGACATGGCTGCTTACCTACAGGACTTCTTAGAGCCTTTAAAACAGATCTGTGACTCGCCAAGCTCAGACTTATCTGACCAAAGAAAAATGTTTCATGAGATGATAGTGTAGGAAATACTGGCTTATCTGAAAAAGCCCTTACCTTGCCAGGTGACTCCAAACAAACTGCCTCACCCGAGTCACTCGTCAGTGAGAGGCAGGGTGGGATTTGAATAGAGGAACAAGAGAGAAATGAGAGAGAAAGAAGAGTCCGCGCATGAGAGAGAGAGTCCACAGGGGGCGGGGGGTCTAAGACTCTGAGATGCCCAAATTTACCTGCAAAGGTAAGTTTTCCCTTGATGCTCAGTGAGAAAAGACCACAGAGACAAAGACACAAAGAAGGGAGAGACAGAGAAATAGCTCAGTTGTCCTCCCTGAGCAGCACGAGTTCAATCACTATCAATTACTGTGGCCTCCTGCATTTACTAATAACCAGGTTATGTCTCCTTCCAACAATAGCTGTGCTGTTGCTGGATAGCTCAATGTTACATGGCTTATTTACGACCCTGGTGCATCTGGTTCCTGTTTCCTCACACAGAGATTTACAATCCGGGCCTTATGCAGACAGAGGCATCCATGGGGCAGAGAAGCAGAAAAGGCCAGAGCTGCTGCAAGAAAAGGCGCTGTTCTCTCAGAGACAGCTGCAGGGTCCGAGTCGCAAGTCCACCACCCACAGCCAGAAGAGGTGGGGGACGGGGTCACCCTCTGGGCCTCAGTTTCCTCTTCTGCAGAGGAGGAAGAGCACTGAGCAGAATCTGTCCTGGAGCGGAGGAAGACTCGGAGCTCATTTGTACAGGATGCCAAGTGTAGCACACGCTCACTCCAAGTCACTCTGCTATGGTCACACTCTGAAATTCTCCACCTTAAACACCATCAGTGGACCAGAAAGAGAAACCTCAGAAGCAAACGAAATTCAAAGCGCCACAGCTTTCTGCCCAGGGCCGCCCACCAAATGCTGATACTAAGACCTTGGAAAATGTGACCTTTTTACTCCTATAGGCCTGAGCCGCTTTTCATGGCTCCTGCCTGGTCCTGCTGCCCTTGGGAGAAACACAGTCTCACACATCAGGGCAGACTGCGCCCCCACCTGGCCTTGTCCAGGTGTCTCAGCTTTTGCGCGTCTGAAGTGAGTGCTCCTGTCAGGCCTCCGGGTGGCCACCTATAAATCACTGCCGAGTGACCCATACTGTGCCAGGAACCGCTGCCCACTCCAACAGCTGGAAAACCAGCAGCAGACCCACCTCGCACTCTGCAGACTGTAAGCAAGTGTTCTGGGAAAAGAAAGTTCTAAGGGCAAATCGGAGGGTCGACCTCAGCCTAAATCTTCCTGCAGGACTCCTCAGAGCATTGACCTTGTCCATGTGTCGAGAATTTACAAGCGGAAAGGAGCTGGGTGGGGAGCTGTCCCACACTAACTGGATCAAGAAGCCAGAGGGAACAAGGCCACCACAAGGCCTCTTTGAGGTGACGAGAGGGGCAGGTCAAAGAACCAGTGGGTGAAAGCCCAAATATGGTACCAGTCAGGCTGTGGCGTGTGCAGCGGCAGACATCACCTCTTGGAGCCCGTTTCCCTATCCGTGCAATGGAGCGACTCTTCTCCCTCTGGGCCAGTTGAGTCACTGGATGTGAAGCTGCCACAGGGGCTCCCACTGAGGAGCAGTGTGTCCAGGGAGCATCACACGGACACCACCGCCAGCTAAGGACAGCAGGGAGCTCTTTCCAGGTGACAGCGAGCGTCACTTGACCTGTCCACCTGTTCCCTCAGAGGCTGAGTCCGGAGGCCCGAGGACAGCCAGTCTTAGGCAGCACAGAGTCCTCACCACACCTCTGCCCCTGTGTCCAGCCCTCGATCTCAGCAATGCCACAACTCTACCAAAAGGCATAAGCTGTGAATTCTACTCATTCTCGGCCCCAAAGACCAAGCAACCCAATGTAAAGTAAAGAGTAAGGGACTGGCTTTAAGACAGAACCCCTTGGTCTCACATTAGGCATCTTCCCTTCCTAAGTCTCTGACTTTATGTAACTTACTTCACTCCTCTGGAATTCTGTTTATCCATCCATACAGTGGGTACAGCCTATCACAGTGTTATGAGGGTGGATCATATCAATGCTGTCTAGTAGAGACTGATCTCTCAGTGAACACAGGCAGATAACAATTGCATGATCATTGTTATCATTACCGGGATTGTTACACTTTATCTCAGAACAGTCCAGGGACTGAGCCCTCCCTGTTTCCCCTCCAGAGAGGCTAGTAGAATTTCTGGTGATCCAGGCAAACAGGGAGCTCTGTAAAGAATCTGGTGGACCCCATGAGGCAAGTTGTGGCCCAGAGCCTCAGTTTCCTCAGCTGTAAAATGGGATAACAGCACCAGCTCCAGGGTATGTTAAAACAGCCGAAGCTCTTACAACAGTGCCTGGGATGTGGGAATCCCTGATTAATATCAGCCACTGCTGTGACGTAGAGCAAAGAGAACGAAGAGAAGAGAGACTTCCACGAGGCCTCCCAGCATGGGAGTGACCTGGCCACTCTGAAGCCCAGGTCTCCCTCATGACCCAGCTCCCTCTCTCTCTTCCCTCCCAGGACACTGCACTGCTCAGCAGCTCTGCCTTCCAGCCATGGCCACTGCGGGGAGTTCATTTTTTTTAAAAATGATAATTGTTTACATCCCAGAGCAGCCATTCCAGCTTAATGAATGAATTCAATATGCTCAGAAAATACAGAATAAATCCTGGGCTGAGCCCAGAACAGCCCGGCTGCAGCAGCTGACAGGCAGGGAGCCAAGTGGCCAGCTGGGCAGGGTGGAGGCTGCAAGACCAGTGCAGCCTGCGAAGGCCCTTGGGCGGAGGGTGCTGGGCCTCCAGCTGCCAGTCCCAGTGCAGAGCCGCCCTGAGGAAGAGCCCTGTGGCCCACCTCTGCACACAGGGCGTCAGGTGGGTGACTCACTGGTGGGACACACGGGCCACAGCCAGGTGTCCTGATGAGGCCTGAGCCTGCCGTGTAACCACACCAGCCTGCAGCTCCCTCCCTGGCCTCTGGCCCTCAGCTTGCGTGCTCCCCACTGTGGTGTCCTGACCGCTCCCCACTCTGCTGTCCTGACCGCTCCCCGCTCTGTCGCTCCCCGCTCTGCTGTCCTGACCGCTCCCCGCTCTGCTGTCCTGACCGCTCCCCGCTCTGGTGTCCTGACTGCTCCCCGCTCTG